>NJRP01000413.1:72177-91965 GCA_003063835.1 Aphaenogaster floridana
TGCGCGTGCGCGTGCGCGTGTGCGTGTGCGTGTGTGTGTGTGTGTGTGTGCGCGTGCGTGCGTGCGTGCGTGCGTGCGTGCGTGCGAGCGTGCGTGTGAGTGTATGTGCGTGCGTGCGAGCGTGCGTGTGAGTGTATGTGTGTGCCGGATATCCGGCACATCCCTACTAATAAAAATAAAAGTATATAGTACTTGTTTCTATCAGCCTAATTTCTGATACAGTTCTAATAGAGAATTTAGATTATTAAACTGATTGTTTGGAAATCGGACAATAATTCTCTCAAGAATTGTTCATGTATTGATTACTTGAGATACAAAATAAGAATTCAAATCTTATAAATCCTTTAGAGTTTTACAGATTATTAACAAATAAATTATTTAACTAATAATAATTAAATAATTAAATTATTTAATTATTTTATATTAATTATTAAATTTATATTCATTTCCCTAATTAAAAAATATGAATAAATTTTATTACATTAGTCTATTATTTGGTACGTCTATTATTTGGTACATTTTTCGCTGAATTTTTGCTGCATTTTTACGATTACGTGTGACGGTTGTACTCGATTGTACTCGATTTTTACTGCGTTTTTGCTTTCAATAACTGATAAGGCAGATAGTGTTCTACACCTGTCGTGTTTTTGCCGTCGCGTCAAGACGACAAGCCATGTCCGATTTTTGCTGTATTTTTGCTATCACTTCGTGACAGCACGATATGCTCGAGTTTCGCTGCGCTTTTGCTGTCATTTCGTGACGGCATGATATGATCGACTTTTGCTGCATTTTTATCGTCACATTGTGGTATCAGACCATATTGGCAAAAACTGAGCTTATTGTTAATGCGAACGCAGTGAATCGGAATCTGCCGCGTGATCGAGTTTGTTGGCATTTTGCTGGTATATTGCTATTATTTTGCTTACTAGGATATATTTTCTGTATAAAACAAGCTCTAGCCTATATATTTTATACCCAAAGCGAAGTCCAATATCCATCCCACACAGCATGCATATCCAAAAGACGTCCAGAAGATATCCCGACGACATTTTTAGGCGACAGGATATCTTCGGGATATCTTCTGGACGTCTTTTGGATATGCATGCTGTGTGGGACACTATTTAAAGCTGAATTTAAATAAATTTGTACTCGCGCGTATTAAGCTAAGTTAGGTTAAATCAAAAAATTTAAATTAATAAGCAATAATTATAATTTGTACCTTAATAATCTGTAAATTAATTTTGGTAACATACGATTAGATTAAAATTATCTGAAAATAAATATATTAAAGTTTATATTTAGCTAAAAATTAATTTAAGCCATGTTCTGAAAAAAAATTTAATTTTATCATTTGTTTATAACATTCGCAATTTTATTTCGATTATTAATCACAATTGAAATTCCTGGAACAGTGTGCAACAGCGGAGTCCCAATATTATTCAACAGAACGAGGTTGGTCCAGTGCAATCGCGATCATTTCGTGTTCTTCAAAAGATTACAGATACGGACGAATGCAACGATGTTGGTACGGAACAAATACGTAAAATGGAATTAAGTGAAGATGAAAAACTACTCATGAATAAATTTAAGGAGCAAGGTAGAGTAATATTATTTATAAATTTTTCTTTTTGATGTTTTGTTACAATAGGGTATATCTATAATGTACAGTGTTTGTCGTAGATAATTTCAAAATTATCTAGATAGAGATAAAGATAAAAATCCATAAATTTATCTTAGATGAGATAAAGATGATTTTGCTTCTATTTAATCTAGATGAAAGATGAGATAATTATCGCGATTATCTAGATAATTTTCCAGATAATTTTATATTTATAAGACTTACTGAAAAATATATATTTTTATCGTATAAGAAATTGTAAGACGACTCAACTGGCAAAAGATAATACTTATATTTGTCACTACGTATCAACCATACGGATTGTGGTCATCTTCGAGTAACAAATTTTAATATTAATGCTAAAGCATCTATATGATTCTCCCCCCACCCCCCAACACCCTCCCATCACGGAAACGTGTCGTTTTTCCGTAAAAACCAATCCTCGCGTCGCTTTTTGCTGCGCGGCAAGCGTTTCACACAAAACATGGAAAAGCTTGCCACGAAAAGTGTTTTGCATAACCAGCATTACGAATAATGTCATTTTAGATAATTTTTAGATAAGATGACATACATTTTTTATCTAAGATAAAAATAAATATACTTAGTATTTTTTTATCTAGCTAAAGATAAAGATGATCCATTTCTTCATCTAGATGATCATCTAGATAATTTTATCTAGATACCGGCAAACACTGATAATGTACATAGAAGTAAATGTCAAATACGTTTGTAACATTTATGTTACTATTTATATAACTATTTATAATTAATTAATTACTTAATAAAATTTTAAAATGAGATAATTGACTTAATTTTTCAAATTAAGTCAACGCTTGAAAAGTCTGTAAGCTGGTAAATATTATTTCTATATTGTATTTTATAGTCGACCAGGAGACTTACCTCCATCAAGAGAAAGATCCGAGATATCGTGGTGCAGCAATACCTTCACGAGCTTTTCGTTTTTTACAAAATATGACTGAGTCGAATGATACTTCAGTAACTTGCGCTGGTAAGATTGTTTTATACAAGATATTTTTTTTTTAAATTTCCTTAATTATAAATTTCATCAAGACTACAACAATATATCATAATTTCTTGTTTCTTAAATTAATCAAACCTAATGCTCAAATAATAAAGTCAGATATAGCAAATATAAACAAGAGAAGCATTCTTATTTTATATGTTACAGTGCCTCATAATGTACAAAACGTTGCAAATAAGCGGCAAAATAGAAATTCAAAGTCGTTCGGTAAGTACGCATAACTGCAAAAACAAGCTTTGCTTTCTCAACTTAATTAAAATAATTAAAATAAACATATAATAAATTTGGTATATAATAATTCTTATACAGAAGAGACACAGGCAAATTTGCCGCCTAGTGAACAACAAGTACAAGAACCGAAGAAATACATGGGTAGTGCAATTCCTTCTCGATCCTTTAGGATATTACAAGCGATGACAGCATCAGAAAATAATGGTAAATATACAAGATGGAAACATTCATTTTTTAAAAAGTTACCATATTGATCAGATATTTTTAAAAGCATTATGGATATTTCCAACAGTTTCTTTTGCACTTTGATATATTTTTACATATAAGAAGTCCAAAGTTCCAATTTTCGAAAAATATTTTACGTTATTTCATAATCTTCTTACATAATATTTAACATATATTATAAAAACGTTAATAATTTATTTTTATATGACGTATACATTTTTCGTTTATAAATTAATTGTAGAAGCTTATTTGTCTGTGTACATTAATATATCATAATAGTAATAAGTGCTTTAATTCTAATGATTATTGACATAACATATATGTCATGTCGCTCAAATTTCCCAATCCTGTGTTCACAGGAATAATAAAATTGTCTTAGCTGTTAATATCTATTCGCACGCGCACACACACACACACACACACACACACACACACACACACACACACACACACACACACACACACACGCACGCACGCACGCACACGCAAAGGGAAACATATACACACACTCCTTTATAATATGGAATCTCACATTATTTTTTCACCGAAATATTGAACATGAAATTATTTTTCACAATTGATGTATAAAATTCAGTCTTCATTAGATTTCGAATATTTTCTACAAATAACTGCAATAATTGCAATTTTGACATTATTGAAACATTTTGGAGCAAATATTGCGCGCAAATATTGCGCTGCAGTTACGCTGCAGTTACGCATGTCTAGAACATCGATATATGTATAGTACTGGATGGAGCATGCGGCGAAATTTCTTTGATCTTTCGTTTTGACGGACCTAGAAAGAGAGAAGTAGAGTTGTGCGAATCAAGTATTTGCAAGTCGAATCGAATCAAATCGAATCTGAAATTTTCACGTCGAATCGAATCGAATTGAACCTCTTCGATTCGAATACGAATCGAATTCGAATCAAAATTTCCCGGATTTACATAACAAATTTTCCTGCTTCTTTATTATGCGCTGATACAAGATTGGTCGCGCGGAAGATATAAATGAAGCAATCAAAATAGGCGATCAATTCGAAATCGAACCATTGATGATTCGAAATTCTCAAACTATTCGAATTCGAACCTTTTAGATTCGAAAACGAATCGAATCGAATCTACTGTGATTCGATTCAATTCGATTCGAATTCGAACTATTCGCACACCTCTAGAGAGAAGTACATGTTGTGGCACGGATCTCTTTTTCTACTATTATTCTATGGGTCGAATTTTGTTTAAGAAGAAGGGGAACAGTAGTGTAGTCTCTCAACTCAGAAACCTCAGTATTCATTCACAATCAGTATTATAACCTATATGTGTTAACGCTGCAAAACGGTGGTTAAAATCGGAATTATTACATATAAAAGTAATAAATATGGTTTCTCTATGTGTGTTATGTAAATATGCTACTCTCAACAAAGATGTATCAACTCATTCGTAAGTAAAATTTTCAAGTGCCTCATGGCCCCTGATCTACATGAGTCGCTACTACCCCAACATCGTCCTTCTCTTTCTACGTCTGTCAAGATGATGTCGATCCTATGCTCCATCCAGTACTATATATCGATGGTCTAGAAGCATATAGATAATAATTATCAATTTTAATATTGATTTTGTATCCCTTTCATATTGGATTCAAAGTAACCTGAGGAATTTCTACATTCTAAATTATTGCAAAAATAAAAAAAATTTAAATTTTATAATTCAGCATACTGATTTCGCCATTTTAATCTTATAAAATATCATAGATTGAATGAAATAAAACTTTTATGATGTGTCATAAATCGTATAACATGATAAATTGTCGCGTCCGACGCATCCGCTCGCGTGTACAACGCTCTCTCGCAGGCACTCGCACATACGAGAGAATACAACAATGAGCTGTATTGCACTACGTTAAGCAGGGTCTACGGAATCGTTATTATTTCCAAAGGACGGCGCATTGGCAGGATTCGATCTTCTCTTCATTTCTAATATATGGGGGATAATAACGAGCGGATCTCGCAACAACCCTAACAGCACACGTAGATTCGGAGAATGTTCGGAGGATTTCGCTAATGTATAGGATATTATAGGGATGTTCTCAGTATATTAAGTATATTCTTCGTACATTTTATGGATATACGGAATATTATGTGCTGTTAGGAAATATCATTGACTTATAAAGATGGATTGAATTTTCATTGAAGAGCCAACATTAGAAAGAGAGAAAAATAGAGAGTTAGATGTTTTCTTGTGCAGTTGATGGGGAGAAGGAAAGAGGAGAAGCGATCACCTTTCTTGTTCAACAGATGTTTTTAGAAAAACATTATATTTTCTTTCTTTTCTACTCTTATTGTTACATTTCTCTTTTACATTGCTCTTTCTAGAGCATTTATTGCGTTCAGTTTTGTAAATCGTCCGTTTGCTTTTTCACCTCGAAAATCGTTTGACACAATTGGAATCAACCCATACAGCACAGAACATTGTAGCAACATTGCAGTAACATTGCAATATTGCCGAAATGTTGCTGCAATGTTCTGTGATGTATGGGTAATTTAGTAATTTTCGAAAACGGCAACATTGAGATACAGTTTTGTAAAAGTAAGAAAAAAATATTTGCATATACATATTCACATATGTTAGAACGTGAACTCTCAATGATAGATTGTTTCGCATTATGAAATATATATATATCTCAAAAACAGATTGAAAGATGGATTTTTCAATTAAGATTCTATTTTCGCTCATAAAGAAAACGTCCCTTTTATTAAAGTTGGACATTCATCTTTTAGCAGTCTTAATTTGAATACTTTTGATGATAAATTGTGGGATATATTAGAAGACAAGTTCAGTAAGAAAAAATATTTTGGAATTATAATCCTTAAAGTAAAGCATAACTCAAGTCAGAATTCCACTAAAAATCATGCATGCACCCATTGACAATTGGCCAAACGTCTACGTTTGTGTTATAAAAACAAAAACATTTCGAATAATAACTTACTCCTACATACGTTGTCGCGCATTATAGTACGACAAACAATAACGTTTCCATGTGTGCGTTGTATATATACTATTTTGTTGAAAAACATTGAAATCAAATTTCATTTACCTTTAAACATTTATCTTTTCTCAAGTTACGAGTTACAATTACAATCAAATAAATATTTTCGAAATTCGTTAAGTTGATTCGTTACGACATTTAACCGGTTTGTTGAAATATAATGTTTTCCTTTGAACACAGGATAAGTAGGTTTTCTCATTTTCTCAGCTAAATAATTTCGCTTTATTCCGTATTAATATGCCAACTTTACCGATATAAAATCGGCAAATCGTATGTAAGGAAAAGGGGAAAGCAAAATATAATTGAAAGCGCGGATGAAATTAAACATACATATTTTCGATCTAGACAATTTTCTATTTACAAAGTTGTTCCGTGGATCATGCAACACACAACGTGTGATTAAGAAAAGGAAATTTCAGGCCGAAAAATAAAAACAATACGCACGGCTCCGTCTTACGCTCTGTGTGTGAAGAATTTATTTTTCTTCTGAATGCATTGTGCTGTTTGTTGTAGCCACGCAAGAAAATCGTCAAGCAGATTACACCTGTCGAACAGAGAATAACTTACCAGCCAATCAACAAGATGCATTCTTCTCTCCTCGACCCGTTTCCTTCTGGTCACATTCCGAAGGTTGGTGGAGCTATTATCCTGCGCAATATAACGCTCCATCCAATAAGCCCGCGAATGAAGCGGACGAACGCTCCTTTCCTTATCTACGATATCCAGACGAAAACGCGTGCGTTGGATATGAATTTTTTTATCCGGTTTATGACGAAACCTTTGCAAACGTAGCACAGATGAAAGTTACATCCCGAGAAAATTCTTCAGATCAATACGGTTATGTTGCCGTAATTTGTCCTCAAACAGGATACAATAATGTCCAACAATCGCACGTTGATGCAAATAGTTGCAACTACATTCATAATCGCGACACCACTATCCATCCGTCTCCTGCTCATAACAATAGACATTTTGTGCAAAACGGCTCGGTCAATAAATCAAGAAACGCCTTGCCCAACAAAATTAATCACTTGGATGCACAATCAAATGGGACGTACAATCCCAAAAATGTCTGCGAGAACTACAACAGTGACAAAAATAGTATTATGACGGCGATGAACATAGTTGATGAGGAAGACGGCACATCAGATAAACTCAACAAAACTATAATCTCTAATAACATCGAAAAATCTAAAAAAACTTTTGGCCTGCATATCAGTGTGCCTAATTACACATATATAGACACTAGTGATTCTAGTGATTCTAGCGATTGCAGCGATTCCGACGATTCTAGTGACTCTAGCAATTCTATCTCCGATAATGAGCATCTTTCGGATTCTTGTCAGAAATATTGTAACGATACCACCTCAAATAATACATTATCCAATAGTGATTCGGATTTGTATGAAAATTATTCTATGGGTTTAAATTCTTACGAGAAACCAGAGAGAAATCCGCATGTTGTTTCTTCCGATAAGAGTTGCATCGACCCCACTGTTTATTCGGAATGCTCGATTAGCGTTGACAATTTATGTAGACATTCGCAAAACGATTCCGAGAATAATACTCACAGTGAGAAAATACTTTCTAAGGAGAACTATAGCGATTATTCAAACGATCGAAATTCTTGCGCAACATTAAAACAAGATTTTATGTCCATCGTGCCAAAGGGATACAACGTCGAGGATTACACTGATAATCAAAGTAATCTTGACTCTTGTTTTAATAACACGAATTCTGTAGGCAATCGTGTATCGAATCCAGAACAGTGTGAGCAGGAGAGCCCAATAACTGACAACATCGTTGCTCATCAAGTGAGCGTAATTTACGAGGATATGGAACGGATGAGTTCTGAGAATCCTTATTGTGAGAGTAAAAAGAAAATTGATACACGAAATGAAACTTCTTTCGAGATGACTGATGATCCGCCTGACGACGCCGAGGCTACGATGGTCAGCGTGAGTTTGCCCCTAAAATTCAAGTTCTTTGTGTCCGAGGATAATGAGGATATCACTACCGTGACAGTCGGTAACAGTAAAATAAAGGCTGAAAGATCCTGTGACGGATATCCCGCAAAGAATGACGAGAATGACGATGTTTGTGTCAATTTTCATATTGGCAACGACACCAGCGTAGATTTTACTGTGAAGAGACATGTATCAGATGCAATAACGAGCACAGGAAATAAGTCGAGTATTGAGACCGCGATACCGTATGCGGATTTCACTCTTAAAAAAGATCCAACGAGCGTTGGCAAAATTAACTGCAAAGAACAGATCTCGGAGACGGAATTCCCAGTTACGAAAACGGAATGCCATAGAATAAATTTTATAGAATCAGTGCCGAAGAATGCTGATGACTGTTTCTCTGAATCGGTAATGACTACGCGAGATATGTCAGTAAACGATGGAAATTGTGTCCAAGCAGAATCCGCTTGTAATAATTTCGGACACATCAATGTCAATAGACCAACCGCTGAGTCGAAACTTATCACGTCTGAACATTCTTTAATGCGAAATTTCGAAACACTTCAAGTTCCGGTTGTTAATACAAATCAAACAAGTCAGAAGAATTGTTGCGTAATTGTGGATAACAATAATGATCGATACGTTGATCCGGAATTCTGTCAGACAGACATGAAACATTTACTCAATGTTCAAGACTCTCGTGAAGATACTGATGATGAGGATAGTGGTGTTACTTCTGATATAAGTCGGATGATATCTGAGATTGATACAGAATGTCGTGAGATCGACACTGATTCGGATTGTACCATCTCAAAAAACCGCAAAAAATATCAACGAACGCAAACACACTCGCGACTTTTTCGACTTCTAAACGATGTTTCCACTTTATCCGATTGTACCAGGACAGATTCTTCTTCCAGAAAGGAATATCTTAGCTTACCGCTTAAGACAAACGCGTTCAACTATGACGATAGTTATTGTTCTAATTATTCCAGTGGTTTAACATCTCCCGAATATTCGCCTATTCAAGAGCAGTTTTGTCAAAAATTTCATGACGCGACAACAAATGGAAATACTGTAAGTTTACCTGACATTAAGCTTCATCATTCGGTGCACCAGCCGGAACAGGTCCCTTTGAAAGATAATCCGTATTTTCTGGCTTGGAAGAATACGAAATTACCTAGTGTACACGAGCACGATGTTGTACCTTCTCAAGCATTCAAGATCCTCAACAGTGAGATGCCCTTTTGGACCTACAAAGTGAACGTATTGTGCCCGAGAATCAAGAGTACAAAAAGTGTGCCGCAAGCATTACTGGCACGGCAAATCGATAAGAACTAAAGATTCGTCGGTGATTCTTCCTATCCCGACGTCCTTGTACAAACACTAAACCAACTATTGCTGATGAGGGCAGAATGAGGCCATGTGTTTGCCGCTGCGAGCAACCGCTCTCTACGATCCACGGACATATTTTTTTCTCGATTCTCTTCACAAGACAGGGCTGAGTATGCCCAAGGCGCTCTACGGGCTACGTGATTTTTTTTCTATCGGTACATATCGTTTCCATATATTCGTGTATCATTCTTGATTTCTTTTCCATATTTCCCACTTTCCTTTCTTTCATTTCTATCATTACAGTTGAACCTCTATTTGTAACATATCGCGATCAATCATCCTATTTTTAACGCTTTTTTAGACTCACTCTTATTTCAGTAATATATGTACAGAATAAAAATAGTAATTAAAAGATGAATACGCATAGTATCTTCTGTTTTTCACTCGCGCTTTTTTCACTCTGCATATAATCACATGTTTATATAAGAAATGTAAAGTGATAGGCGGAGAGAGGGATGGGAGGGAAGACGCAAAAAGTTAAGAATACGGAGATTCAACTGTAATTTTCTTTTTTTGTATTTTCTTTTTTTATCGCTAACTTGATTATAGACGCATGTAATTTTTTCTCTTATTTTTTTTCTCTTGTTTTCTGTTTCTCTATATTTCTCTTTTCTTCTTTTTTGCATTTTTCAGAAAACCTAATTGTTAAATACCAATGTTTGATTGCTTTATGCATGTTGTGACTAACATTGATTAAAAAACAAAATAAAATAAAATTATTAATGGGTCCAAAATATTTCAGAAACGAATAAACAATGTGACGGAAAAAATTATTCAATAATTTAATGAAATTTACATATACAAAATATAATAACTTTTGTAGTTGTTTAATATTAAATTTTATAAATGTACAAAAATAAAGAAATTATAAGAGAAAGGAGTAGACGAATATTGATATAATCGAAATATATGTGTGTATCTGTGTAGATACACACATACATATACATAATACATGTACTCATTCTCACTTATACACCCTCACTCTTTCCTCGTTCGCTCACACGCACGCACGCACGCACGCACACGCACATACGTACACTGACACACATACACACACACACGCACATTACATGCACACAAAATTTTTAAACTCTTTATCTAAACAAAGTATACGTGATCCATATATATGTATATACTTTTTTCATTTTGTTTTTATATGTGACAATATAAAGGTTGCTCTTGAAAAATACAATTCCTTGAAAAATACAATTTTTTATTTTTCAGATCCCGATGCAACTGATTACTGAGAGAGGATAGATGAAATTCTACTTAGACAGAGAATTATTTAGTGCGCTTTTTTCTATTTTGTTTACAATAATCCATAGTGCTTGTCTACATCGCCACTTGCTGATCCATCAATAAAAAAATTAATTAATTTTCTTCAAAGTGGGCTGTAAATCACTAATAAATTATTTGGATTTCATTATCGGAAACCTGTATTGAATGGGGTTTTGCCTCATATAATTTTTCTGACAATATGAAAATGTGTTGGATTTTGTTTTAAATAATTATTATACATACATATATAGAGATGTTGGATATTTGCATTCTGTGTAATATTTTTCAAATAATTAATTTAAACTCGCTTCTGAAATTTCATTTAACTACGATCAGAGCGTTCATTAGTAAGATCTTTTAATCAATTTCCAAAGAAAAGGAACTTAAACAGTCTTATTAGGAGATTGGTTATCTTTTGTCGATACGTCGCAATTATATATAATATTATGTGAGCACGAGTACGTGGTTTGTTTATTTAAGATGAATGGATCGTTACAGAAATTATAGTAACACTCTTTTTAAAAATACTAATCATAATTTGAAAATATATGTATAAATTATTATGTATACGTATATATATTGTTAATCTTGTCCTGAATCTATTATTGTATCCAAGTTGTAAAATAAATTATTTATAAAATTCATAATGTTAATAAATAATTACCTAATTGTTTATCGTCAAGAACGTAACATGATCAGTTTTGTATACAAACTGTACACTATATAGTAATATACTATTAATTAAAAAGTTTTGCTTTATTGTAAACAAGTTTCTATATTATTATCTTATATAATTATTTTATTATTATATAATTATCTTATATATATAATTTTTTGTTTTATAAACACAAATATATAATAGCCTGTATCGTTTATATGTTAATTAAATTGAATTAAAAATATGATGTAGTGTAATAATACGCTATGAATAGATATAATTCAAAGTGTGATATATGTTCGTTTACGATGCATAATATACGCTATAATTGCCCAGAGAGTTACTACCCAGATTGATTCTATTAAACACAAAGCACGACTGTCCATGGCGCCGATCCTCCAATGGAATGGGAAGATTTGGTAACACATGCTGTGACCCACATATAACACCAGTGCATTCATGCCTGAATTCATATTTGGACTATGTTAAAAAATTAATAAAAATGTGGTTCAAGTTACTTATTGTATAAAAATGCTAAAGATTCAAACACGTTCGCATCCTTTTTTATAATTGTACTCTGTAATTCTAGATTTAACTTGCTGCTAATATAATTAAAGCTTAATTTTATAGTTTTATAACCAAATATATCTAATTAAATATAATTTTTATTTTGATTAACATTAAATCATAGAAAGAATATATTTTGTCTAATTTAGGTAATGTGTTTTTAAATCTCTATTTCATAGTTTCATGTCTTATTGGACATTATTTTTAGTATCTATATTTAATGACAAATTTTTAGACTAGATTAAACAAAATGCGTTTCTACTCACCGGGGATTCTGAAAGGACCTCCTAGCCAAACTTTGGTAACGTCGATCAGCAAGTAACAAACAGAAAAGAAAGCCAGAGCAAAAGAGGTTGAAACGAATACGAATGACAAAGACCTGCGTAATTATATTGACTTACAGAGGGATTTTATCATTATAATGATCATTTTTGTAATTTTGTATTAAAATAAAATTGTGCAAATTAATATTTGTAGTAATAAGTGATAAAAATAAATTTTATTAATTATTTTTTATTAATCATTCTTTACCACAAATTTTTATTGACGGGTATAATGTTGGTGAAATGAAAGGCGGAACCCAAACAACCATAAAACGTTGCCCATAAAAGCCATCTAATAATACGTCCTTTCCAGTCTTTATATATCATCAGAATTATACCAGCGTGTACACCTAAAAATACTTGGAATATCGCTGTGAGGCATCCTAGAAAAACATATAATATTTATTACATGTAACTCTCTAATTTAAAATCACAGTAATGTTTGTTTCTTTATAAACATAAGTTTAATTATCGTTTCTACAAGCTTAGATATCATGAAATTATAATAATATATCATTGAACATATTTTATTAATTGGCAAAATGTATATTAATATCTCAAAACTATCAGATATACTTTTTATGACAGATTCTTTAATCAATTTAAAATTGATTTTTCTTTAATGAAAATATTGAAGTATCGATAAAAAAATCTATCAGTTAAAACATAAAAAAATATTTTCAAGAAATATTAATATAAATCAACGAAATAAAAAAAAGATAATATGAGCCAAGCAATACGTCACGTATGCTATATACTATATTTTGATCCTGAAATTTTTTATATTGCAGAGCAAAGAGCGAACAATTTTTTAAAAATATAAAAAAATTTTTGCCCACAAGGTTGCTGAGATAGAAATTAGCAAAGTTCAATCATTTTACATAGCGCGACAAAGCGTGAAGACTGTCATCTTTCCTGCAAAAGCGCATGCTTACAAAGTACTTACTATGATAAAAATGTGCTCTGTGTATATATTGAAATCTTAGCACATAGAAATTCGAAAAACCGTGAGTGCCCACGTATTAAGAAAGATATTACATTTTAACGCGAGAGCTATTTTCTCCAGCCGACGCTAGCAAGACAGAGACTTGGCAACGTCACTTCTAATGTGACGCGCGTGCCATTCAAACCCTGTTAGCAAATTATCTACGGTCGTCTGTAGTTGTTCTATCACAGCCCGCAAAGTATCTACACCGCAATATTATGTAATCTGTTAAAAGGATTTCATAAATAAGCATATTGAAAGTTTCAGGTTTTAACATTTTAACATATTTTTCCGCTGTGGTACCAACGTTGAAATATTGCAACGTTGCCAAGTCGATATGTTAGAATAGCGTCAGACTAACAGTATATATGTTAGAACACAAAACGACGTTCTTAATACAAAAAATGATTATTAATTGTATATGTAAGGTTTGTTTTCTATTCCAAGGAAACGTACAAAGTGCAAGTTATAACCTATTAGTCTAAAATTCTAAAAACAAGACGACAGGTCTGTACTTGCAGCAGTGGTGCCAGAAAGTAGACGCGGAGACATGGTGGGGATACACGCACACTAAGAAGTAGCCACGTCCGTATGCACATAGCACCTCGACGTGTGTGAAGTTAGCCCCGCACTTTTTGAATTTTACATTTTTGTGAATTGTGCTAAATTGTGCTAGTTTGTGCCTGACTTGTGCCGCAAACGCGAGATCGATAACTTCAATAACAATTAAGAAAAAAAATAAAAACAAAATTATACTAGCCCCGCACTTTTGTCGAATCGAACCCAATTTTTTTCGGTAGATAGATGATCATTTGTGCCACATTGTGCCGTTGAAAAAAACTCTATATCTCCTTTCATTTAATAAATAAAAAATGTTGAACCTCAAATACAAAATAACAAAAAACTATTTTTACAACGCATTTATCGAAGTTTTGCAAGCATGGTGTAGTTGTGTACAACAGAAAAATGGTCGGGAATGCCGAAAGATGCAGGGGTTGAAAAAAAATTAGCCCGAGGATGTGGAGGTGAGAAAAAACTTCACATTTTTAAATTTTCCAAAGTTGTGCCGGATTGTGGTAGGCGAGTACAATAACTTTTTCTAATGACAAAATGTCCTCAGATCGCTAATTTCCGCAGCACAATCATTTAAAAAAAGCAGTTTTTAGGAATTACAATTTTCAAACACTTATAGCTTTTGAACCACGACAGGGAATGGAATTCTACCGAAAAAATTGGGTTCGATTCGACAAAAGTGCGGGATTAGTATAATTTTGTTTTTATTTTTTTTCTTAATTGTTATTGAAGTTATTGATCTCGCATTTGCGGCACAAGTCAGCACAAACATAGCACAATACGGCACAATAAAGAAAAACTCTAAATTCAAAAAGTGCGGGTGTTAAATACTTTACTTAAATCAGACTCAATCGTTATCTCGATTTTAGACTCATATTATATATAGACTCTCTAGTGTACGATTGGAAAGAATGTATGTACTGTTTATTACTATTCGATGGTTCGAATTTAACGTCCAATTAATACAAGGTCATCGATCATATTTATAAGAACGCTTCCCGTCGGCAAGCTCTCTCTTAGCTTTTCACTCTCAGCCTAATAACACGCTTTGTAAGATACAGTCCATAGTTCGGCATAAATAAATTTATTCGTAAAGGTTCGAATCAGTGATTTTTCATGCGAGTAAATTGTGGAACACAAGTTCTAAAACAGCGGGGCTGTCAAAAATTTTGTTTTTTTTATTTTCTTGAGTATGCATTGAGTTACAGAGTTGTGATTTGCGGCACAATACGACACACACGTAGCACAATTCAGCACAATTCATAAAAATATAGAATTCGAAAAGTGCGGGGCTAACTTCACACGTAGCACCTTAGCTGTTTTTACACGCCCCCTTTGAGGGACCGCGTCTATTTTCTGTCATCAATGATATCCATGCGCAATTAACAGGTTCTCACAAGTTCAACGCGCGTGCAGTGGCAGAAATCTGTGCATGCTTTGTCAAGTTCATTACTTTAACTATAAATATATTCATTACTATAACTATAAATACGTGCTGGGAAGTCTTTAATCACTACCAGTCTGTTTCACAATTTCGTGACGAGTTTTAATTAATAGTTCGAGTGCAAGTGCAATAAATAGATACCTAAAAACCATATCTGAGCTAAACAAGAAATGTAGACAATATAATGTCGAATATTTGAAGTATGGTTTTATTCAGTCGCCCACGAACAAAACATTACCAATGTGTTTGATTTGCCAAAAAGTTTTTTCCAATGAATCTATGAAACCTTCAAGATTAGAAGATCACTTAAAAAAAGTTCATGCTGATAAAAAAGATAAAGATTTATCTTATTTTCGAACGCTCAAAAATAAATTTTTGAAACGACCAATGTTAGCTGATATGTTTTCAGCTGCATCCAAACAAGATAATAATGGGTTACGCGCTTCTTACAACATTTCTGTTGCTTTTATACGTTTTGTCAAATAATATGGTTTAACACGCTTCATTTGTATCAACGTCGGAACGACTAAGCGATCAAAAGTATACACGTTAGATGTCCCTGCGTGTATCTAACGGCACGTGTGGCAAGCGGCGCAAGCATCGAGCGCGATCAAGCACGACTGCGCCGCACGCAGTCAGTTACGCAGAAACCGTTACAGCATTCGCAAGCATTCTGTATTACTACTTATTCTAATAAACTCATAGTTCTTTGTTAAAGTGAAACGTTGTCACGATCGCTTATTCAAACTCTGAAAATCCCTACACGTTTTATTCAATCCAATAAATACAATGCGTAAGAGAATACAGAAAAGAAAAAAATGTGGCTCTTGTGTATAAAAATAAATTATATAGCGTTCCAAGAAATCAGACAACACGGAATTCATGGCTACAGATCTTACATCTTAATGAATCTGTACTATCTGGTGCAACACGCGTATGTTCAGATCATTTTAAAGAGGAAGACAGATTTTGTACAGCACATATTGATGTATATTATGCGCTACTGGATTATGCGCATGCGCATGCGTAGGGTGCATCCAATAAGAACTAAGCACACTTTACCTCGTCGCCCCTCCCGCAAAGGCTTTCTCCCGTGAGCTAACGCTCCATCTCTAGTATTCCTATATCTATGGTCATACGGTATCCAAACGTTCGGTGTCCAATCGTTCGGTGTCCAATCATGAGGTGTCCAATCGTGCGGTTTCCAATCGTTCGGTGTCCAATCGTGCGGTGTCCAATCGTGCATGACCAATCGTGCGTGTCCAATCGAGCCGTGTCCAATCGTTACGTGTCCAAACGGAGGTCACCCGTTTTCGAATAACGAACATTTGGATCAACCGGTACGGATGACTCTTTTGCATCATTCATTTGGAATCGGTCAAAGAGCTTGTTAATATATTTAATTTGGTGTAGTCTTAAACTCCTCCTGGCTCTGTTTCGCTCAATCTCGAAACCGACGAAGTATCGTGGTTTGTTGATTTTAATCTCGAAAGCGTTCATCAAATCTTCGAGAAGACTATCCAGTATAGGCTTCGACTTACTAATCACCAGTCCATCATCAACATATAATAGTAAATAAATGACTTCGCCATCTCGCTGGCCTATGTAGAGACAATCATCAGCTGGTGAGCGCTTTATTTCAAAGCTTTTCAGTATTGTATCAAGTTTCCGATTCCAGCAGTTTGGGCTCTGCTTAAGACCATACAAGCTTTTGCTTAACTTTACGAGACGTTCGCTGTTTGGCCATGGTCCATCCGGCAGCACAATCCATATATCCTCGCGCAGCTCACCATGGAGAAACGCCGTCTTCACGTCAAACTAAATCATCTCTAGGTCTTCCATCGCCACTTTTGCAAACAAAACACGGCATGGGTCATACCGCACGACAGAAGCTTACGTTTCCTCGTAATCTATTCCCTCGCGTTGCGTGAAACCGCGAGCAACTAATCTTGCTTTAAAACGGTCTTCTTCACCAGGTACACGCTTCACCTTAAATACCCAGCGACACGAAATAGGTTTACGATTCTTCGGTATCTTTGACTTGAACCACGTCTTATTGTTGGATAATGCAAGGCGGTGGAATAAGACGATTACGTTAAGAGTGGAATATAAAAGGTGTGTATTTCATAAGTACGTCGGGAGACGAGAACAAGAAGAACTTAAACTATGTAATGCGGTAGACCGGAAGAACTAAACCTATGAATAATGTAACAACTCAAGTAGCGCGATCTATAATACCAAAACTTATCAAATTGAGCTGACGTACAACGCTATCTATTTATCGTCGTTAATACCTCGAGGTCACACTTTCAAATCCAACACTTATTCTTGTCATGAGCATCGATTTCTTCAAGTATTGCTGCCTCCCACTTGGTTGCATCGTATCAGTTTATAGCCTCTTGATAAGATCTTGGTTCGGCGATGGTCACATAAACTCCATAACGACCTGGCTTCTTGATCGTTGATCTATCGCGTAAACCTTCTTGTTGATTTGTCGTCGATGGCTTGACCAATCTGGATGACTTTTTATCTTTTTCCTTTGCTTCTGACTCTTGCAGAATATCTTCGTTTTGTTGAGCCGATGCTTCCTGATTATTTTGTGCTTGTTGATTGATCTCTTCTTTATCTGGTTTCTTGGGAGTATTTCCACCTTCGACGACTAATTCATCTAGTTCTCCCACTTCAACGGTTGCGTATTCAAATTCGAAATTATCAGCTTCGATTTCGTCAAATGATACCGTTGATGCCACCTGCAGTTTTCTTGAATCCGGATCGAACACCTTGTAGTTATCTGAATCGTTCTTGTATCTCACGAAGATCCGAGGAACTGCCTTCTTGTCTAGCTTCTTCCTGAGTACCTTCGGAACTTGAGCCATGCACTTGGAACCGAACACATGGAGATTATTTATGCTTGATTTTCTTTCATGCCAGCGTTCGAAAGGCGTTTTGTTACCGCTCTTTTCCGTGGTAACCATAGAATGGACTGCGCGTTGCGATAGACAAACGCGCACAG
Organism: Aphaenogaster floridana; assembly: GCA_003063835.1. NCBI lineage: Eukaryota > Metazoa > Arthropoda > Insecta > Hymenoptera > Formicidae > Aphaenogaster > Aphaenogaster floridana. Next base: position 90,542 of record NJRP01000413.1, read on the forward strand.
GCTGTAGAAAGAGAGATACTACATAGGAGGACTATGTTTGTCTTTTTTCTTGCAGGGCCGTCGAAATAAGTTGCAAACCTCGCGCATAATTTTTCCATGGAATAGTTTACATATTATTCTACTGTTTAGTTTTACACAAAAAAACAATATAAATCCATTGTCTTTAAATATGTGATCAGGTATCGGATTATTTCGATAGTTACGGCTGTTACGGATGATAAGCCGTTCCAGAGCAAGTTATTAGGTGCCGAGTTCAACGGTACGTTATTGCGAGAATTTTGGAGGGGACAAAATCACCAATGAGATGATAACAAAAGAGACAAACATAGTCCTCCTATGTAGTACCTCTCTTTCTATGTAGTACCTCTCTTTACAGCCTGTGTGCGTTTATCTATCGCAACGCGCAGTCCATTCTATATGTCGATGGTGGTCACTCGATTACGAACTTGTGCAGCCATTAACACGACCTCCGGCCACAGGAACATTGGACAATGTCGACCATAGAGCATTGATCTCATAGACTCCACCAAGGTCCTATTCTCTCTCTCAGCCTTCCCGTTCTGCTGTGGGGTATGCAGCGCCGATGTCTCAAATGTAATTCCACGCCGCTTAAACTGGTTCACTAACATCGATGTTACAAACTCCCGGTCATTATCTGACCGAAAAACTTGTATCTCGCGACCAAATTTATTGCGTACCAGATTGAGATACTCAATTACCTTTTCAGCGACTTCTTCTTTACTTCGCAAGGTAAATACGACGCGATACTCTGTTGCATCATCCTTTAGCAGTAGAAAATAGTACTTTCCGCCAAGTCCGTCAACATTAAATTGTCCGCAAACGTCGCTGTGAACCATTTCACCTGGTTCCGTCTTCCTGGGCACCATTACTGGCCGATGACTTATGGTAGCTTGCTTACCGTATTCACAGGCTTCACAAAAGAATTTCGACTTGTCACTGAATTTTAAACTAGCGATTGCTCCATTCTCAGCCATCTTCTTTATTGTCTCAATGCTTGCATGTCCCAGTTTTTCATGCACAAGTTTAAGCGATTGTCCCTCAGCTGCATTTACTTCCGCCGGCCAAATAGTCTTAAATTTTATACGCAGAATTCCTCAATCCTTGGCACCCATACCAATGAGCTGGCCATCGAAAAACATCTTGACACTTCCGTTTGTCAATTTCACGTCGATTCCACGTTCCATTAAAACCATCAGTGAGAATAGAATTTTCCGCAGTTCAGGCAACCAACGCACATTCTCAATTGTCAGGTTTTGCCATCCTGACCCGATCCATGCCTTCACACGAACGGAACCGATGCCCTTTGACCTAACCTGATGATTATGAGTGGGTATAATTTGCCCACGTTCGGATTGCCCACCGTTCGGAATGGACACGTTCTAATTGACCACGTTCGGAATGCC
>NJRP01000414.1:17921-28316 GCA_003063835.1 Aphaenogaster floridana
GGACTGTGTTTCAAGGCCGACGAATATGCGGCGCGCAGTTTGCATGAGCAGGAATATTCACAAAATAATTATTATTAGGCACCAAGATCCGCCGTGACCGATATGGGCTTTCTTTCATATTTATATTTGTTTAATATCATCGGTCTTATTCTTAATATCATTTGTTTAAAAAGAAAATAGTTACATCTGTATAACATACGTACCATTTTCGCATTTGTCATTTTTCTTTTCTTGCTTTCTCTAAAAAAAAGGTCATGAAAATAAGTCTACCGTCGGATATTCCTTTTAAAAACCGGAGGAAACTCCAATTCTACATGTGCATATTGTGCGCGCACTTGTATGTGTGAATACTAATCTGAAGGTGATAAAACCGTGATTAAGAGTGATCGGCTGGAGATTTTTTTCTGTCTGCCCGAGAGCCGGAGATTTATCCAAAAAGTCTGAGTCTCCGGCCGAAAACCGGAGAGGTGGTAACCGTGTTTCTCCCTGTTGACCGCTTTTTCTTGCTATTATATATGATTTCCTATTGAAGAACATTTTTGTTTTATCCAATGATTTTGAGAAATATTAGAGAGATAGTATTTTTATAAATTGAGATAATTCTCGAGGACGTAATATTGGTGGATTCGTTATTTAAGAATACTATATCTTTCCGTTTAATTAAATCTTTTGATTTTTGATCGCGTGGTTAAGTATCTCTTGAATATTACTTTAATGGATATTTTCTTTCATTATTTTTATTATTTACAAAATTAAAAGCAAAAGTAATGCACTTCCAATGATTTCCGATTTAATCTCCTTGTACAAAGAAACTCCTTAATTAATGTTTTCATTTTTATTAAGGAGACCATTGGAAATGCATAAAAGAAAAGAAGAATAATTGTATTATCACATCCGCGCTTTCTCTTTAGGCTCGTATCGGCCTCGAATTGAATTTTTACAATTTGTCTATAAATAAGTCTATAAATAAGTCTATAGTAAGTCTGTAATAGTCTATAAATAAGTCTATAAATATAGTCAGTTATTTATTCCCTATTTAATTAATTTTACTTATTTATATATTCCAGAAGAATTTTTAGTTTAGAAAAAAACAACTAATAAGAAGAAATGATAGAAGACGAAATGATAAAAGAAGAAATGATAGAAGAAGAATAGAAGAATTTTAGAATCAAGGAATTTATGGCCGGTATTCATAGTCGGTTCTTATATTTAAGATCATCTTAAGTCGGGTTTTAGGTGGACTTAAGATCCCGCTCAGCCAATGAAATGGCTGTATAGCATCTTGAGATCGTGCTTAAGACGGTCTTAAATATAAGAACCGACTATGAATACCGCCCTATGGTATGCTGGAAGAATCTTATGGCTGCTCCTTGCTGTGTCCGATATCGTGAGATAAAAGATTACTCGTATTTTCATTGTTCTATTCCCAGGTTGCACGCTGACGTTATTTGACATCATTTTTCGTTAAAATAAAACGTCTAATGTCGTCAAAATGACGATAAATAACGTCAGCTTACTACCTGGGTTGCTGCTTGCGCAGACACATCGATGCGACTTTGGGCATACAAAAATAAAATGATCAAAGGACATTAAATAGATATTCATCCAGACAAACTTGCGTAGCCGCACATATACATAAGGAAATGGATTGGTCCATGGGCGCCAGGAGGGGAGTGCAAGGCGGTGCAATTGCATCCCTCTGGCCTATGAAATTAAGTGGAGAAGGGACAGGGAAAAAAATTTACTGGAAAAAAATATAATATATAGAATAATATCGACTATAATTTTTCCAATTGAACAAAAACTTAATGCTTAAATATTAATTAACATTTGTAATAAGCCTTTGAGAAATCAATTTTAGAAAAATTAATGTTTGAACAAAAACTTGATGTAATGCGCCAAACTCGAAAATGGATGTAATGGCGCTACTGTACGGAGCTTTCGACGGTCCCACAAGGCCGGGACTTAGAACATATATATATATATATGGAGCACCATGGTGATCACTACACATCGTTTACGATGTTGAACTTAGAAGAAGAATTATTAATATAATAATTAAAAAGTAAAAAACTCTGAGTATTGAAATAAAAATCAAAAGATAATAGGGCAATTATATCTCGTATTAAGTATATGCATAAACCATGCATAAATTATGACATGTCCGAGTTTCGGTTATGTAGACTTTGGCTATATATATAGAAAGCCCGACAAATTTTACATTCGAGAAACAACTAGCGGCAGTCCGAGAATATCATAATATTTCAAATAATATTTTTCAAATATTTTGGAACAATATTATAAAACAAAAAATAAGTAAATTTCAAATAATATTTCCAAAGTATATTTCAAATATTTAAGAAAATATTTTCTGGGTGGTAAAAAGAACATTGTTTAAAATATTTCTAGAGATTTTAAAAATATTTTTAAAAATGTTACCACAAAAGATTTTTAAACCACTTTAAAATATTGTTAAAACCATTTTAAAATGTTTCTTGCAATATTTCTTTAAAAATATTTTTTGAAATCATTTCCCAATCTTTTGTGCTGTATGGGAACCGAGACATATCTCGTAAGAAGTGGGAGGAGATTAGTTAAGATTAATTCGGTACACATTCAACAGATCTTGAAATAACGTATGGTATTACTCCATTTTTTTCTCTTGAAGCAAACACTTTATTCACGTATTCAGTTCTTCCACTCACAAGTAAAATTTTTAATAATGGACTTTCTAAAAAGTACGAATCCTCGATGTCATCCATCTTGCGTAGTTGCAATACTGAGCTCTTAAAATTCCGAACTCTGAATTTACAACAAGACTGCATTTCGCCAGATTACGAATTTACTATAACCACCTATTTCTGACGAACAGTTTGGATGAATTCGTCATGAACAAAAGGTCGTCAGAACACGCATCTCTTGCAACCGTAGCCTAAAGATCATGCTCGCGCGATCGTCTTGCCCCTCCACGAGGCAGTCCGCTCGTTTTTCAGCCGTTCGCTCGCTCGTTCGCCCGCATGCTCGCTACCTACGTATATCGCTAAGCACGAGCGGAGCTCTCCCAGTTCAGGCAAAGTACGAAGACCGGTACGGTCGCTCGCGTTGCGTTTCCCGCTATCTCCGCGTATCAGTCCGCGTGAGTTGCTCGGCGCGTGAAGGTTGACAAGACCGACCTGCCTACACTTCAGCCTCTACCTGCCGATCAACCGATCAAAGAGCAGTCGATAGCATTTCCAGCCGTGATGAGTGTGCGCGGCAAGCAAGTGCAAAATGGTACCTACGAGTTCGATTACATGCGAGTACCTGATACCAGAACGCGCTGGGAGATATTTCGCGATGGCATCCACAATTCGCAAGAAGGGACGTACTGCGGTCATCCACCGAAAAAATGGGGTAAGTCTCATTTCGAATATATTTCTTGTGTTCTGACACCCAGGTAGACATTCAAACAGTTGAACGGATCAGCCACGACTCGATATACAAGAAGGAATTTTAAAGTTCAGCTCGTTATTACTCGAAATATGATACGTCGAAACATTATGTTATACTGGAGTTAATATTAGAATTTCGTGAAAAATTGTGAGGTATTTTTAAAAGATTTCTCGTGCAACTCCATACCATAGTTTTTTGAAAATCATAACTCGACACGATCAGTATTTACATTTGAAAAGAGATCGGTGTTAAAAAATAAAATGCCCGTATATGAACAGTAGATTGTAAAATTTACAAAATTATTATTAGGCACCAAGATCCGCCAATGACCGACATTTGGCCTATTTCATATTTATATTTGAAAAAATAAAAAATTTAAATCACATATATAATCTCAGTTTAAACTTTATTAAAATAAATACGTTAAAAGCACGTATAAAAAAATAAATATTTAAAGCACAAATAAAACGACTCTGTTGCATGTTTCTTTCGGATACATCCTTTTTTGAAATTTAAAATAACGTTCAAAATTTTGTTTTATGCGGATGTAAATTATAATGATAAATTTCACGCGTAAAAATGATTTTACCTGGTAATGCTAATTTCTTCTTACGTAACTATTTTTGATTGATATTTATTACTTTACATTCTAATATCGAGATTCGAAAATTTAAGTCTTTTTCTCGATGAATTTAGAAGAACATTTTAATATTGGTGAAAAAAGTTCCATTGATTAACATCGATTTAAATTTAAAAATGGAACACTAATGTATTATTTAACATTGAAATTGAATAGAGAGGCATTATAAGAATACAAGTTTCGTTTTTGAGAATACGAAATATTCCTTGTAGACAAAAAAATTTTTAATTACACGAAAGGCAATTAATTTATATTTGTATTGTTACCGTATTATTATCATATTAGAAGAATTGCGGTTTTTCCATTATACAAGAAATCTTAAAACCCTCGTCAAATTTTACGATCGATATTTCTTAAGAAGTACAGTAAGTCAATCAAGAATGTAACGGTACTTTTGTTGCATAATGTCGAGACAAGTTTGTGATTAAGTTCAGTCGAAATAAAATTAATATTCCTATAATCATTTCCCAATGTAGATGATCGATATACAGAAATCTTTTACTCTGTTTTTTTATATCCTTGTTTCATATTGTATACGCACACACATTAGTAATTTTATTTCTTAAATTGTTTCCAAAACATTTATAATTTGCAGTGCATATGTATATATATATATATATAATTAAAAATACATACACGTATCCGCGTTCACACACATAAGTAATTGATGAGCTACGTTCCATGTCGCTATTGAACTCTATTTCCTAATTACATTAAAACAAAGAGTAATGAGAGAATGCGAGTTAAAAATCATATTTCCATTGTTAGCATTAAATGTATGAGGCAAATGTATGACGAAAAGTCTGAAATATGACCTATTCTGGCTAGAGAACACGATTATCCTACATTATTTTATACGGAAAAAAAAGATGTATTAACAACATTAATTTTAATAGAAAATAATTTTGTTTGTTTAGTAACAGTATTAATGAAACAAATACACGTTCTTGTTTTATTAAAATTGTTATTGAATTAACAAGATTATTTTTAATTAGACTTAATGTTATTAATACAATATCATTTTTTTCCGCATATATACAGATACACAATCCTTAAATCCATGGTTTATTATATCCATATATAAAAACACGTATTTATATTTCTTATTAAAAATATTGAACTTTTCCAAATTTTTACCTATTTTTAATAAATTATTTAAATACTAAATTTTTTATAATTATACAAATTTTTCATTAAGCTTCTTAATTGATAATATTACGGATATCATTTTTCCACGTAAATTTCTGAGTCTGACATACTTCTTAATACTCGTAAGCAATTTAAGAACAAGGAGATTAAGTGCATCATGAAACAGATTAACGTATCACAGCGTTATCGTTATCGAGAGTGGTTATATTATCGAGATGTTATTCCAATCATGATACTTTATCGAAGGATGAAGAGAAGGAATATGATATCTATAGACGCATAGAAAAATCTTATATCTTCAAATGTTTGATTAACCATTAATCATTCAATGAACTTAGAAATTAGTTTGTCCAATTGAATTAATCTTGGTTGCGTATGATTGATTTTTTATTCGGTGTAATATAATGAATTGTAGAGTTATTAAAAGTGAAATGACCAACGTTGACGCGCACATGTGTGCGTACATGTACATGTCGGGAACGTCTTACGTAGACTTCTTGGCGACTGCTTAGAAGCAGCCGACCCTGAGCCTTTTGAGCGTTTTGGCAGCGGCTGGTGCGAGAGAGCACCGGAAATAAGTATCGGTGATGGCAACACATAGCGAGAGAGCAGCGAAGGGGGCATTTGGCCGTCTCGGCGCGCCGCCTTTCTTCCAAATCTCAAGACGTGAATGTCAATCGCGCTTCGAGTACAATGCGCATTTTGGTACTTAGCAAATTGACGTCGGGAAACGTTCCTCTTCGTTCTCTGTACGACACAAAATTTTGTCGTAATTCTGCGAAACGCGATTTTCAAGATTCCACTTAGCGAATGTATCTGAGAGCACAACCGGTCTGTTAATTTACTTGTTTTGCCGAGACAATATTTTTCTTACCAACGATATTATCGATTTTTCCTTATATTCTTTAATATTCGTTGCGTTGATTTCCGAGAGATATTCGTTGCGTTGATTTCCGAGAGAATATCATGGAAACGCACTTATTGTTAGAATTCATATTTCTCTCATGATTTTATAGTCCGCTTAACACCGCTCTTAATACCCCCAGAAAACTTCATTGCATTTCGCAAGATAGTTGCTCTTGTTAAAGATATAACTCACGACGTAGAACGATTTGTGAAAGTCTTGTTTGGTGTGCCTTGCAGGGAACTCGTCACGGTCTTTTGTATCTTTATAATGTCTTTGAGAAGTATTCCTTCCAGTGACAATTTGAATTTGAATTGATTCGAAAACAAATGTGAGCTTATCTACCGTATCTTTCCGATTCGGTTCTCTGCAATTGCAAGAAATTCCATTTCGCAAACTGGAATTTCTGCTGAAAACGGAGACAATTTATACATGCAAATATCAATATGAAAATAGGCCTAGTGACGGTACACGGCGGTTCTTGGTGCCTAATAGTAATTTTACAATCTAATTAATATAGGATTTGGTTTTAATAAACAAGATTACAATTACTAGATTACATTGAAAAAATTAATTAGTCGCGTATAATTTTTTTATATCGATGTAGCTGATAAATAATTATGAAACGGACAACGTTGAAAAATATGGAAATGATGTAAAGCTATATTAATATTCGTGCCCTCGTTAGGGCAACGTTTCAAATGCGAAAATGTCATTGCGAGCATGCCAACTGCTAAAAATAATGTATCCAAAGACGTCCAGGTGCATCTGAGTAAATTGCTTTCGAAGATACGCTAATGAGTTAGATCAGCATTCTTCCAGAAAACGTTCGAAATATACGAAAAGATTTGACATCATCTTTAACAATAAATCTTCGGCAAAAAATATCGATCTTGTGTGACATTTTGCTCATTTAATAACTGAAAATTTGTATTTTAATTAAATAAATATTAATTATAATTAATCAACGATTACGTCATATTATAAGGAAATGAACTCCATTATAAATATCTTTTATGATTTCCGTAATGATCTTTCGATCGTTTCGTCTAAAGAAAAATAATCAATCGTCGCTGATTTTGAGTAAATTATGGCCTCGGATATCTTTTGACTCTCGAATAGTAACATCGATTCCGAACATGTCTTCTTTGGCAATGTTGCGCAATAGAATACAGTAGAGGTCGGTGAAACGTGATCGCCACGCGCTTTAGGTTGGAGAAACGTTGATCGCAAACGTGTTTTGTATGTAAAACGATCGTCGAAAGATATCTGCAATGCCATTTGTTTTTTACGTGCATTCTAGTCGCTCGATTGTTCATTCGCATTTGTTGCATCGGTATTACGATAACGATTACGATGACGTTGACTAACGCACGTGTGCGTGCTTAATTAATTTCACGTTTAGAATCAATTGTATTTTTAACGAAACACCAACCTTCCTACGCGCAATTTCAAATTGGTCAATATTTCTTATTCTTATCGATCTTACTTTTTTGTGTTTGTTCATACTATTGACATTAATTACCGTAAAGTTTTAGTGACGCAATATGCCGCATAATGTTCTTCGAAATCACGAGTCTTACGATTCTTAAGAATTTTAACATTTTGCGTTTAGAACGCTAAACTTCTAAATGAATTAAGGTGCACGGAAAAAACAATAAGGTTGCCACAACCACAATAATAGTAACATTTGGTACAGCCACGTCCTGTAGTTGTCACATTTACATTGTTTTGTGTAGTGCATCTATATATGTTTTATGTATAAACATTCACTATGTTTGTCTCAACATTCACTATGTTTGCTGTACCAAATGCATATAGTTGCCTTCACATCGTTTTTTCCGTGTGATATTCTAGCGTTTTTTTTTTGCTTTTTTGGGGATTTTTTTACAAGGGACCAATACAATTTTTAATATTGGCTTTTTATGTATATATTTAATTATCTTTGGAGGACATTAAAAAAATTTTTTGTAGCTAAAATAATGAATATGAATAATAGTGAAACCCTGCGAATACACACGGAAAGAATTTTTCGTTATATTTTGCCGCAAAATTCACTATAAATTTTACTATGTTTGGTAATAAGCTTGGAACAACTTGACAACCTGTCAAATATTGTTGGTAACGAAAGGAATTTCTGAAATATGGAAAAAACATTTTATAAACAACATAATAAAAATTATCAAGCAGATTGTAACACCCAACACGAAAAAACCGAGAATCATCGGACTTAGCCAATAAATTACCATGCTGCATGGTAAAATTATCATGAGCGACTAAGTCAGATTGAAAATATTATGCTGTAAAATTTATAATAAGATATTTTACATATTTAGCATTACTTGGCATCTATTCAATTTAAAACAATAAAGAATCATAAGATTTTAACATATTTTAAAATTATGGAAATTTTACTATGTATTTTAGTAAAATTAATCAAATATATTTTATATTTTATTGGTAGATATTAATCAGAGAAAATTGCATAAAAATCTCCGAAATACCATGTTGTCCCATGACTACCATGATTTTCAGGGTAAATTTTAAGAGAAAATTCTCTCTGTGCACCTATAAAAAAAAACTTCCTAAATCACTGCCATAATTGCTGCCATTCTGCTTATGTGAAACAAAATAACAAAAAGATTCTTAATTAGTATGAGTTTGGCTATAGCAGGTACCAGAATGGAATGGAAGAACTGAAAATTTTTAAAATGGCGGCACTTTGAAAATTGAGTATAGATTTTCGCGATTTGTTCTAATCTTTCGAAGGCTGTAAAAATTGTAAAAATTTTTTTTTTACTTAATTCTGGTAGGGGCTATAGCGACGCATCTGTAGGAGATGTACGCACAAGCTGGACTTGATCGGTCAAGTAGCTCTTGAGATATCATGGCAGCTATTTAAAAAAACATGGTTTTGAGAAAAACGCGTTTAAAATTTTGCGCACCGTTTTGATATGAAGATAGTTTTACGACTTCTACCAGTCCAGGACCATACATCCAGCAGATGTCTCTTCTTAGAAAGGTCAGAAGGGAACCGTTAGGCCCTTCTTTTAAACTAATTGTAAGACCTATGGGTTGAACGAATTTTAGACGAAACAAAGCTATCGAGACAAAGCTATTGTTCGTCGTCAAACCGCTATAACTTCGTCAATTTTATGAATTCAAGCAGATTTCTTTACAGACATATTTTTCATAACATATACTTTGAGAAAATGCAAAAAAAATTTTTCGATTTTTTAAAACTTCTACACTAGAATACCCCCTTAAGATAGAAACTTAATGATTAGACATTTAAAAAAAATAGCCATTACTAAAAAGTGTAAAATAAACAAAAAAATTCTATTTAATATACATCCTGCCTTGAAATCGTATATTGTTTTCTTCAAGAGAATACCTTCATATACAAATACATAAATATTTTAACAGAAGTATAATTTTATTTGTCGAAATGGCCGCTGTTTAAAAAATGTAAGGTAAAAAATAAAATTCTATTTAAGTACTTTTCCTTGAGATCGTACCATTTTCTCCAGGAAAAAATTTTTATGTCTAAATACATAAATACATATTTTAGCAGAAACAGAAAATATTTTATTTGTCGAAATGACCGTTATTTAAAAAATATGAGATAAAAAATAAATTAATAAATAGAAAGGTCAATATAAGACGAGCAATTGTTAGATGGAAAATTAATAAGCTTTATAATTTTATTAACATAATGTGATTAAATTAGATACGTTTCGACTTACTTAGTCGTCTTCAGTCTAATAGTTAATATAGAATAATCTTATAAATACGAGAGATGAAAATACATGAGGAAATCGATGATCCATAATACCATAATCATGTGACATATAAGAAGGAATATGTGTATGCGCATTTTTAACTATAAATGTTGCTGCTGTGTATGATGGACAACGACGATTGAGTCTTATAATGCTGTTGACGTATTGTTATATCAAGGATTCCACCTTTTCTTCGCCTTCTAACGACGAAGGGTTGAGAATCTACCTCAATTTTTGACGCTTCACAATATTGGATCGAATTTCGACAAGGGGATGTAACTTATGTCAGCAACGAAACATATCTTGCATTGTCACATGATTATGGTATTATGGATGATCGATTTCCTCATGTATTTTCATCTCTCATCGTATTTATAAGATTATTCTATATTAACTATTAGACTGAAGACGACTAAGTAAGTCGAAACGTATCTAATTTAATCACATTATGTTAATAAAATTATAAAGCTTATTAATTTTCCATCTAA
>NJRP01000414.1:66796-77052 GCA_003063835.1 Aphaenogaster floridana
ACACACACACACTCTTTCTCTCTCTCTCTCTCTCTCTCTCTCCTCTCACAACTATTATGGCTCTATAACCGCTCGTTGTCAGATTTCGATTTCTTTACAAAATGTATACACATTTTGATACATAGGATGCATTCAAGATGGCAAAGCAACTAGTCTACTCATCGGTCAAATATATTGAACGGTAAAAATTGCCAATTACTTTCTTGCAATGGTTAACTGCGTAGCCGTAGCATATATGGGCTGTGTTCCAAAATTCACTGCCAGCACTGAAAATCTACAGCATACGTTACATGCACTATACATTTTCAGTATTGGTAGTGAATTTTGGAACACAGCCTTTATCTTCGCTTTCTAGTTAGCGATTTATTGTATTATAGGTTATGTGTATTTGTTTTTAAATAAGTATTCTTTGTAAATTTAATAATATTGTTTATATTTTATTAGGTTTTATAATATGGAAATATCAAAAACAAAATGATTGATGTATCGCATTTGTATCTGAAGACGGAAATCCGTAAGTCGTTAATGCTATAACATACTATTATCTTCTAATGATGATGATTTCTATTGCAACAAAAATTATAGTTTATATTATTTCGAAAGCATATATATGTATTCAACGATGTACAAGCTGTTCATTAGTTATGCAGTATTTGTTTGGCAAGCAGGCTTTATTAGCTTTTTTTGCCAGCTTGAAAACACATCACTCTTATTCATACCAAACTCATTCTCTTATACCGATTTACTATTTGGTTTGTTCTTTGTGGCTAAACTAGTGTACACTTGTTGTACTTAATATGAAATAGATATGTATATATTAGAAGTTTGACGAAAGTGAAATAGAAAGTTTTAGTGCAGTCCAGTGCAGCGACAAAGAACAGGCCTATTGATATCTCAATACGATTACGATATTTCGACAGTTACGATTTAAAATTATCTTTTTTTAAAATATGATTTTTTTATTTTGTATAATAAAAGTTTTTATAACTTTAGTAATTTTTTTTAGCATTTTAAGATCTGTATACAGTGTCTAAAAATATAAAGAATCAAGAATGTAAAAGCAGATATTAGAATTTAAATATCATAATTTAATACTTATGTTTAAGCATACTATGATTACGAAGAGTTAAATATAAATACGAAATTTTCATTTATCTCCTTTTTTATTTTTATTTAAAAAAGAATCGACCTCAATTTTTAGGATACACACATAAAATTTAAATTTCAATGTCAAGATTAAAACATACAAGGATATAAAGAACCTATCAACCTATAGATAAGCATAAAGGACTCAGGAAAAACAAAAAAATATATAGATGTAAATATATAATAGTTTGTGCACTACTATTTTTTAAAACAAGAGAGAGAGAGAGAGAGAGAGAGAGAGAGAGAGAGAGAGAGAGAGAGAGAGTGTTAAACATGCAAGTTATATGATTATTTTTGAAATATCTTATATACCTCTTATTGTTCCATTATCTTGAATTACTTGTACGTATCAATCTTAGAATTGAACAAAATATAGGTACACTCGAATCGTCAATGTGAATAATTTGCTTGCAAAGCGTTCTGGTACTTATTGAGGTATAGGTGTAATAATAAATTGTACAGAATGAAATATATATAATGTCGCGTTCTATAATAATAATTATTTTTTAAATAAATGACAATAGTGGAAAAATAACTCGACGTACAAGTACAAACGTCTTTTTAAATAAGGGCGAGCATCGTGTAATCCTTAATTTATTCGTTGCGATTATACAATAATGGTGTTAATTTATTATCCTCACTCCTTGGCTCCTCGTCTACTCTGTATGTTAGATAAGTAAATTGTACAAGAGTATGTAATGTTCTTATCAGATATATATTTTCTCGAACATTTGCAATATTAAATAAATTTACCTAAGTTCTAAATGCAATAATCTATTAAGAATATTAGGTACACGTATATTGTCCCATGTCAGCAATACTAAAACTTTTCTGATTATGGGCACTCTCTTCACATGGGATTCTGGGGTTACATCAATGCGATACCCGCTTGACAATATGGGAAGTCATAGGCTGCGTTCAGCAGAGAAAGCAGCTTTGCAACAGTTGTAAAATTCTTTAACATGATTGGTTTGTACACTGAGATCCAGGAGGAACCAAGGGCAAGAACCAATCATATTAAAGAATCTTACAACAGTTGCAAAGCTGCTTTTTCTGCTGAACGCAGCCATTGTTTTTGACATTGTTTCTTTCTTTTGTTTTGTCGCCAAGTCTTTAACATTGATTATATTAAGTTCTCATGTGTATTATGTAGCAGAAATGTAGTGCATTTCCATTTCATTTGTCGAGATTTTTTGGAAAAAAAGATATTTTTATGTACCGCAGCCAAACGGTACGCAGCCATGTTATGTAACGCAGCCAATTAAAAAATAAGAACATGATAAACGATGAGATGCGTGAGAATGTTTGAGTAATTAATATCCCGCATTTTATCACAAAAGATGTATTTATGTTAACATAGGATAAAAAATCTAATTTGCTGTTATTTTTTGCTATGTAATAAATATGATTTTTACAATTTTGAGAACATTAATTCAGTTAATTTTCATAACGTTAGATATATTGTTTTCATTTATACATAATGTAATTATATTGAATCGTGTACTTAGCAAAGTTGGAATAAATCAAGAAGTAGAAATTTTTAATTTTTTCGTTATTAATTAAAAATTGTGCTCAAATAATTACAAGTTCATTATGACATGATCACAATATGTTGCATGGATTGTCCGCTGTATATAGTTCGCACCGAGAGAAAGCTGAAACTTATTAGCTGCCGTTTCTTAAAAATATTTCAATGTGTACACATTTAATCGCAAATAAATCGCAATTATATGATAAAAAACAAACTGATATCAATATCTCGATATCGAGTCAAATAACATATATCTTTCGGCATTAAACCTGCTATTAGTCGTGAGTCATTTAGTCGTTAAGCTGGCTTAATACATTTTCTTTGGATCAAGCCATTAGGTAGATTATTATTTATTTCTATATATTTCAGATCTATGAACACTATCTCTTTTCTTTTCCTTAAAAGAAAAGAAAATAATCTTATTTCTAGGATAATTTTTACAACACGTATAATCGATATTTTGAAGTTAAAATTTCATTTAAAAAGATAAGAATAAAAATGGGATATATCAATATTTTCGTTTTGATTTTGATGTTATATTCTATTAAAAATCTGTTCTTTATTATATGCGATATTGACGTATGTATGATGTAGCGTCAATTTATTAATTTACATTAAAATGTTTTTAAACCCGCGCAATATTTTATCAGATTCTTCAATATTTACAAATACAGACCAGATATTAAATATCTTAAATATTATCATGCTTGACATACTCACCATTTTTGCTTCAAAAATTTCTTATATATGTATAAGAATTATTTATACGCTTACTATCTATTACATGATTCTTAATTTCTACTTGACAAAATCACTAACGCGTTCCATAAGGTAAAAAATATGATATTACCTGAGGACGTATTAATTTCTAATGTCATTTGAATATTAAAAAAAGTCTTCAAAATTGCACGCCTGATTATAAAAAAGTCTATCCAGCTAATATATGTATATATGAGTATATTAAATAATTCCAAATGAGATTCTTTTATATACTATTATGTTGATCGGTTTTTATATATAAATTGCGCTTATGAGCAAAGGAAGGCACGCGTAAACGATTATAATTCTTTGAGATTCCATTCTTTCATTCGTTTCCAATTTTCAATTGCACAAAGGCGAATTAAATTCGCGCTTATGAGCAAAGGAAGGCACGAGTAAACGATTACAATTCTTGGAGATTCCATTGTTTCATTCATTCCCAATTTTCAATTGTACTAAGGCGAATTAAATTCGCGCTTATGATCAAAGGAAGGCACGCGTAAACGATTACGATTCTTGGAGATTCCATTGTTTCATTCGTTCCCAATTTTCAATTGCACAAAGGCGAATTAAATTCGCGCTTAAGGCACGCATAAGCGATTATAATTCTTTGAGATTCTATTTCTTCATTTGTTCCCAATTTTCAATTACATAAAGCTGTGTTAATTCGCGATAAAAACTTCTTTAACCTGCAAATACGCAGATCAACGACATTATTAATAACGGCATTATATAAAATATATATCTTGCCGACAAATTATAGTCAAAATTACACAATACAAACATTTGGAACACTAGCACTCATTGTCAGCTTCTTTACATATATATATATATATATATATATATAAGATTTTTCACGCAAAGAAGACAACTTTATCTTATACGAATGTTATGAATGACAAAAGTAATACATTCTCAGAACTCTTGAGATAATTAATTACTAATTTAATTGACAAAGTCAAAACGGCAGGTGTAACATGATTGATGTTTAGTTATAAGAAGAATAAAAAATGTCTTTTATACGCGTGCTAAAAATATTCTCTAAAGATTTTTTTAAATAAATTTAATACAAATAAATTATCGAAATGACAAATCTAAAACAGCAGATTTTATATAAAATATTCTAAAAAATGATTAATGGAGCCCTCTCAATAATCGCTCTATTTAATTCTTAATATCAGCGTCTCCTTTCTCAGTCGTTATCCTCGCCGATGATCTTCATTCTGCATACGCATATGCAATCTCTCAGAAGTTTATGATTTTCATATAATATTTCATATTTGTATAATCCATTTAAAATTTCGGGGACGTTTATTGTAAGATCTCTTTCTGTTTTGTACTCGATTAATGTCATCCAGAGAATCGCGCGTGCGCACGGCGGCGGCATGCCGTCGACTTCGGAGAGATATTTGTTCACATTTTTATTATTTGGAAGATGAAGATTTGCCCAATGGCTACCTCGAGTATTTCAAAGACACTCGTTTTACTTTAAGAGGCTTGCATAGGGAGCCGAAGGCTGTTTTTAGATTTCGTTAATCTATCATCAGCTCGAAATGGACTGCGCCAATTTTGTCGTTACGACTGTGCTTGATATTTTTTGCCCATGCTTTGCATTCGACATTTATCAGAATTCCGGCTGGAAATGAAAGATAAATATGATGTAGTTCATGCATTTCTATTTTTTTCATTACTATATACGTATATACACACATACATTCCCAGGTAGCAAGCTGACGTTATTTGTCGTCATTTTGACGTCAAAATGACGACAAATAACGTCAGCTGCTACCTGGGTTATTTTTTTAGATCATCGTATATAGCATGATAATTGGGAAGTTGCTGAAATTAAGCTGTTATCTTATGTCTTATAATGAATAGACAGAATAAAATGGATTACATATTATTCTGCAGAAGAAACTCGTCATTTTTACTAACACCTTTTTATTGCAAAAGCTTATGATTTCCCATGTTGGTCATTTTGGAATCAAAGCTTTAGAGAATGTTTGGAAGCGGATTTACATAACATGACTGCAACAGTATATTCTTTTTGCACTATGTGCTAGTAAAAATGATGGCTTTCTTCTATTGTATATTGTTTAATTCATTTCACATTCTGTTCACTCACTACAAAATGATAACTATTTAATTTCAGCACTTCCCGATTGCCACATATATGTGCGCACATATTGTACTTACTTCGTGGTCTGACAAAGTGCACTGCAACCAGCGGGCTCAAATAACCTTCAGAATTTTCATAAGGATAAAAATAACCAGGGAAACCACGTCGTGGCAAATAATTAATTGGTCCAATGTTTTCCTGATCAGCAGGATTTTCACCTTCGCAGGATACCCAGATTGTGTTCAGCTCTAAGGAATTGTTTCCTTTTAGACTAGCGATGTATTCCTTGAGATCGAGTGGCATCTTTGCCGGTAAATTATCAGTATCGTTGTAAAAGTCTGGTCTCCAGCCATAAATCTGATAAATAAAAATATTATAAAGAATGTTTTATATCTATTGATTTCTATTGAATGCGTGTAATATCAATTTTAGAGTTGACGTTAGTTATTAAAAGTATTTAAAATATTGTTGGTAATAAATATCTCGTTATTAGGAATAATCAGATTAATTCTATATTATGACGTACATACTTTGTTCAGCTTAAGAAAAATGCAAGGAGCGGATTTGTGATAGTTATATCTATTCTCCTTGGTGCAAGGATGCCAGTTTTTCACATCAACATCGCAAACTTTTCCGGGTGGCGGCGGCTGATTGTAATCGCATTTGTTAATGTTAGCACCAAGACCAAGAACAGACCCAGGTGTTATATAATCTGAAATATTACAGTTGATATTAACGACAATTAAACTTTACATTTGGCAATTTAAAATTAGAAATTAATTATATGAATTAATTAATTAGGAATTAGGTGAATGGAAATGTGCAGAAGTATAAAATGATGGAGGATTTAAAATTCATTTAAATTCGACGTCCTATTCTGAGCGATATGGATTCCTTTCTTATTACGGATGATTACCTTTTAAGAAATTTTGTAGTGAATCAACCCAGTGTTTGAAGTTTTCGCTGTCGGTGCCTCTGTACCAAATCAAGGTGCTCTCCACATTCTCCGTCGGCGGCATCGGTCTGAATCCTAATCCTGCGAGGCATAACATCGTCATTTACTTTAATATTTATAGCACCGTATTGCAATTTTTGATGTAGCAAAAAATATTAATTGCATAATTAATATTCTATAGATAATAAAAAAATCGGCTATTAAATATTTTTAAAAATTAAAAGATCTCTTTGCCATTTATATATCGTATTTACTACTAACAAAAAGTAACTTACCTGGATTTGTTCCAATGATGGATCTCTCAAGCTGCCACCTCGGTATCCTTGGATCGAGCGTTTGAAAGAATGCCCAGAAACAAATGGCAACGAGCGCCGCCAGAACGCCGTAGAATATTAGATAAAAAAGTCCGATTTTACCTGTGAAAATAGAATAAAATAATTAAATTAAAATAATAGAATATATAATTAAATTATAAAGTAGGATATCCAAAACCATATTCCAAGTAGAATCGATTTTCCACTCATTCGCGAGAGACATCGAAAACTTCATCATTCTATGCTATGCGAATACTCATGGTAGAACAATTGACGAAAAACGGGACTATTTGTATCAGAAATCTTTTTTCAATAATTCCATATTCTTTTCTACTCTCCGACTTATATCCTTTCGCGTTTGCCGCATATTTTCGTTATCGATTTTTAAAAATCTTCTTAGTAGTCCGAAAGAAGCGACTTTGATCAAACTCCGATTAACTTAATCGCCGATTAATTCAACCGACGGAATTGTTTAAAGCAAAATTTCTGATTATATAATTCGTCGTTCCTGATCTAATCTTTTTTTCGTATATTAAACAAGAAAACAATAATTATATCCATTGTTAACAAAATAACACAGATATTACTTGATAAGTCAATCATTGATTAAGTTAATCAAAGTTTAGTCAAAGTCATCCTTATGAATACTCTAATACGATTAAATATCATTGTATCGCGCTATATTCTAGTATGTACTCTAAAGTAAATCGTTTTTCTAAGTACAAGTATTAAATACATTTCTTTCAAGGGACTATCTATGGTCTCCTTGCTGAGTATCACAGATAATACAATAGCTTTACCCATAAAACTTTCTACTTCGCGAAAAGTTTGCAGTCACATATAGAGAAAACTGATTCTCGTACGTGGATACTTCGTATAATGTAGGTTAATTGTATTAACCGCGGATTCAATTCGTAGAGGAAGATCAAAGTGCCTGGTCAAATGGTGCAATTCAATTACCCGCTGACGCGTCTCGCGACGTTGTTTTGTGGACATCGTCTATCAAGTAGCGCTATCGGGGACAAAGCGATACACATACACACGCATGAAGGAAAACGATTGCATTCGATATTAAATGTGCACTATATTTTCTGTATATTTTCTTAATATATTTGTGTAATATATCTTGACATACAAAGTAAAAATCAATTAATTTTATTAATAGTAATTAAATTTATAAAATTTTAATTTAAAAAATTTATGCATTTAAATTGTTTATTATACATAATATATATAAGCAATTTAAATGCATAAATATATACAGTGAAATGTGTCCATATTCGAGACAGGCTTTTGTATATTTTTAGCGATTACTTTGTAGCTAAATTTTTTAGGAAAATTCGTTGCCGATTTTAGAACCGATAATTCAAGACCTACAGTTTGGCACCAAAATAATTTTTCAGCGATAAGTATAGCTGGATTAAGAGCACGTAGAATACGTCAAGGTGGAGTATTAGGTCGAATATGACCTAATTCGGGACAGCATTGCCCTAAATAGGGATAACATGTTCTCCCTGTGTTTTTATGTGGAAGTGGAATAGTGTTCGGGAGATATCATATATTAAAAAGCTATCATATATTGAATACTGAGCTATCATATATTAAAAAAGCAATACACTCCAACAATCGGCACCTCCATACAAGAAATCTTTTTGCAGCGTTTCTGAAATTAACTGTATTTGGGTGTTTCAAACTTTTCACTTTCTGTCGCAACCACGGGCGTTTGGATAAAAAAATTACGTTTTTAATTTTTTAATGGAAAACAGGGTTATGCAGAAATGGAGAACGTGTAATGCAGAAATCAAAATTAATTTACATCAAACGGTCGCAAAATTTTACGTGTTAGAACAGAATTGTCCCGAATTAGGATGCCTGTCCCTATTTAGGCACAACGACTGCATATGTATATAGGTATATTTACATATATACACACACATACATACATATATACGTGAGTATGTGTGTACTTAGTCCATAAAGATAACATAATTGCTTTTTACGTAATTACATATTGCTGTTGTATATTTCACAACAGATTTCAGGAATTGTATTCATAATTCCATATGCTTATATTATATTTACATTTTATATGTATTTTGTGTGTATTAGATAGAATTATAAATAGAATTCTACCCTAAAATCGAATGTAAATTATACAATTGTAAAGAGATTTTCGGGTTACCTCCGTGTCTTGATACATCATTAATGCCTTATTAATGCATTAAAAGCATTAATGATGTATCAAGACACGGAGATAACCCGAAAACCTCTTAACAATTTTGAAAAAAAGTGTGCAAATTAGGAATTTGCACAGTGCTTCCTCATCAATTTAAAGGGGGTCAAATTAAAAAGAGGCACAATGCATCATCAACATTTTAGTTGGTTCACAAAGCTTTCTCTATGAAGAAATTTTTTTATTTTTTCTTTTTTTAGTTTGGCTTCCTCATAGAGGAAGCTTTGTGAATCAACTAAAATGTTGATGATGCATTGTGCCTCTTCTTAATTTGACCCCCTTTAAATTGATGAAGAAGCACTGTGCAAATTCCTAATTTGCACGCTTTTTTTAAACTTTTACAAATAATTTGGCCCCAAATTCAGTACCAACCTTTATTTAATGATACTCTATCGATTAAAAAAAATTAAGCTCGATATCTTCACATTTTGCGGAAGTTAGACCACAGATATTTCTCAAAAAATTAAAAATTTTCTTAAAAGAGAACCTCTTTACCGATCATCGCCCAATTCAATAAAAATCTTCCTTAAATAATTCTCTATCGATTAAAAAAAAATTCAGCCCGATATCTCCAAATTTGCGGAAGTTAGAGCAACCACATTTCTCAAAAATTTCAAAATTTTGTAAAAAAGAACCGCTTTACTGATCATCGCGCAATTCAATAGGAACCTTCCTTAAAAAATTCTCTTTCGATAAAAAAAAAAGCAACTCGATATCTCCAAATTTACGAAAGTTAGAGCCACCACGGACATTTCTCAAAAAAATTCAAAATTTTCTTAAAAAAGAACCCTTTTACTGATCATCGCGGAATTCAAAAGGAACTTTCCTTAAATAATTCTCTTTCGATTAAAAAAAAATTCAACCCGATATTTCCAAATTTACAGAAGTTACAGCAACCACAGACATTTCTCCAAAAATTCAAAATTTTCTTAATATGAGCGCAAAAAGAACCCCTTTACCGATCATCGCGTAATTCAATAGCAACCTTCCTTAAAAAATTCTCTTTCGATTAAAAAAAAAAGCAACCCGATATCTACAAAATTGCGGAAGTTAGAGCAACCACGGACATGAAATCCGTTACACACACACACACACACGCACACGCGCAGCGCACGCGCACACACACGCGTACACACACACACACACACACGCAAACACGCGCACGCACATACACACACACACGCACACACACACACACA
>NJRP01000414.1:87285-101005 GCA_003063835.1 Aphaenogaster floridana
CTTATAGCTTACTTCGAGTGCTTTTCAAAACAGTATAATAAAGTATTTTTTCATTAAATACTTTTCGAGTAATGAAGTGTGCATGTTTATATAAAACTGTAATCTTCAAACTTTTGTAACTCGTT
The DNA here is from genome assembly GCA_003063835.1 of Aphaenogaster floridana. Taxonomy (NCBI): domain Eukaryota; kingdom Metazoa; phylum Arthropoda; class Insecta; order Hymenoptera; family Formicidae; genus Aphaenogaster; species Aphaenogaster floridana. The sequence goes on from NJRP01000414.1 coordinate 87,411, forward strand.
AAGTACATAATGAAAAAATACTTTATTATAGTGTTTTTAAAAGCTCTCGAAGTGAGCTATAAGAATATGTAATGAAATTGTATTTGGTGATGATTGGTAAAGGAGTTTTTTTAAAATAAAATTTTTAATGTTTTCAAAATTTTTATTTTAGGCTTTTTTTCAATTTCTACTATTGAAACCCCACTTTTTTATTGCATATTCTTATAGCTTACTTCGAGTGCTTTTCAAAACGCTATAATAAAGTATTTTTTCATTAAGTACTTTTCGAGTAATGAAGAGTGTATGTTCATATAAAACTGTAATCTTCAAACTTCCATAACTCGATAAGTACTTAATGAAAAAATACTTTATTATAGTGTTTTTAAAAGAGCTACTATACGGTTACTATTCTAGTTTCTCTGTATTATAGTTACTATTACAGTTGTTAGAGCTACTATATACATAGTTACTATTATAGCTACTATGTATTATAGTTACTATTATAATTACTATTGTTATTCCTTCAAATTGTACAGTACAATATCTTTCTATTTTTGAAGGTAATAAAGATTACAATTATAGATGAAATTTCATATTGTATTAATTTATGTGTACTCATTTTTTAAATGTTAACTTATTGTTAAAAAATTTGTACATAAAGACGGTAATGTTAGAGATGAGCGGCACATATTTTCTTTTCAAAACTGTCAAGAGCTTTCAGACAATGGTCTTTATCTCGCACTTTTCGATTATTCACGCCTTGCGTTAATCAAGAATAATCGATGTTCTAGTCGCGTTTGAAAGCGATAAAATTGTTCATTTCCCACAGATCTCAAGCACACCCTGTGCGGATGCACCATAACGTAACGCGCTGTTCCTTTTGTGACGTGACAGGTCGCAGCTGCAGGTGCGTACATGTTTTGTCAATGATGGTACGTTGACATTGTATATGGTAATACACACGTATCATAATCAGTGATGTATTCCTTCTTCGCAGGACCCTTGGTTTCTGTGTACGCGGTAAAATGCACATTTAATTCTATGCGCGTTGCGTGTTATTACAGGTTTCACAGTTTTAAAAAGCAAAGATTATATATATTTATTATTATTATTATTATATTAAAGTACATTATTACTATAACAAAGAGAAAGTACCTTTTATTTACATTATGAAACAAACTTATAATACAGGATGGCACTCAGGAAGTTGCTGAAATAACTAAATAGCTGTTATTTCGTAACGAGTGGACAGAATGAAATGATTTAAACACTATACTGTAGAAAAATCCATTATTTTTATTAGGACGTAGTGTAAAAATGTAGATACATAAACTTGTAAAAGTAAATGTTAAATAAAGAGTAAGAATAAATTATTCACTCATTATATAAAATAACAGCTATTTAATCTCACAGCAATTTCCCAATTGCTATCTGTATGTTATATTCTATTAAAACATAGCATTGTAAATAAATTTTAATTAAACTGAAAAGAGAGATGTGATATTTTGTTCTTGTTTCTCGATTTTAATTTTTATATACATATAATAAATGATTGTTAAAACGTACTAATTCTTTATTTTCTTCAATATGTCTGCCCGGAAATATGATACATTTCTATAAAATATGGATATATGCGAATGACAATTTGTCAAAAATAACATTTGTCATCTAGTATAGTATAACGAAATCTGACTAAAGTCAGTCGAATTTAATCGACTAATTATGTCAATGCGCGCGTCAAATATTACAACTTTTTATTTTAACGCGTTGCAAAGCGTGATAGCGGTCGTAAAAAAACGCATTTAATCGCTAGAAATGCGTGGAGACATTCGCATTGAGCTTATTAAGTTTATTATTAGTGTTAAGAAAATGGAAATATGATTGAGTAGTCACCTATTGAAATAAATATGATTGAGTAGCCACCTATTTAGGAACGGTGAATATTGTTATTTCTTATATTAGAGCTAATAATTAGTTATATTTCTGTCCCCCCAAATAATAAAATATTTTACACTCTTTACTTTTTCATTTTTAGCATCAATCCCTAATAGAAATATTTTCCCATTATCCTTGTTAATATTATGCCAATCTCTTTTTAAATTAAAATCTTAATAATTTATTTGGACAGTGTGTTTTATTGGCAGGGTTGGGAAGTTACTTTTAAAAAGTAACTCGTTACCGTTACTCTATCGTTACTTATTGGAAAAGGTAACTTGTTACCATTATCGTTATTCAAAAAGTAATGTGTCGTTCGAATTTTTGTTACTTTTTTTTAGAATGACACTCAATCGCTAATTAACTAGATCAATACAAAACCTACAAGTGGTTATAATTAATCGCAATATGGTCAAATGTACCGCTCCCCTTTCTTAAAACTCGCTTGTGTCTGTTTCATACATATGTGCAAAGTAACGATAAAAGTAAATTATACTCGTTACCGTTACCCAAAAAATGTAATTGCGTTACCGTCAGCGTTACGAATTAAAAAATATAACGTCGTTACCAGTTCATTACCAAAAAAAGTAATTGTAATGATAACGACGTTACAAGTAACTTCCCAATCTTATTCATTAGTATTTGATATCTTTTGTTTTAATCTGCCTTAATTCTATTTAATTCTATTTCCGTAGCAAATAATAAAGATGAAATTAATATTGAAACGATTTAGCATCTCTTGCACATCGTTAATAATACCTGCCCTCCCTCATTTGATTTCCCATAGTTCACCTATCCGTCGCGATTCAAAAAGCCATGAATACGATTTCCTCAACTGATTCGTGATGGCAAATTAGGGGCTAAGGTCAGCCCACGTGCATGTGACCTTAGTAGTCGCGATGGCACGCGTGTGCGCGGCTCGCAGCGACTGTTCGATTAGTGGTCCACTCCACTCCCTTTATCACACCGGGACGAGCTAGGCGCGTGTAATGTGAGTCACACACGGAGACTCGATCTGAATTGACCACATCCTGCCCATTTTGTCATGTGACATTAATGTCATTGCCGTCCTGACGGAGGATTTCGAGCGAAATAGACGGAAGAATCAGCGCTGCTTCTCGGCACTTAAGTGTCCCGACCTCGCATGAAAGCGACTTGCTTCTGTGAAATCTGAGATCACACTTTTATTAATTCTAGAGTACTACACAAGACTACGCTAGACCGATTTATTATCGTACGGATGACAGGGTGCGATTTTTCCCGATAGTAAAACCCTCATTACAATTGCAGAAGATCTCGTGTAAAGTAATAACATTAAAGAAAAATTAAATTAAATCACATTTTCCGAAACGAGGTATATGCTTTTCTTTTATTTATGCTGCCACTTAATGAAATAGATTCAAACAATTCTGTAGATCCGATTTATTTTCCATAACGCATTTCAAGTATAATGATCATTAACAATCATGCCTATTATATGCCTTATTAGCCAATTGTGTTTAAATCTTCCGCCATCTACAATGACGTCTGCATCTTGAAAAGAATGTTACACAGAACAGGGGTCAAAATGCTATCGTCAGAGAAGATTATTCGAGGGATAAAGTAAAACGGATGGAACTTTAAGTATTGTAAATTCGCGCAATTTTTTGCGAACATTTGATCTTACGAAACAAAAAATTCAAAATATATTTGCTAATTTATATTCAAATGAAACGTTTGTGTTTTTACAATTACTGGTTCGATGAAAGTATCTATGTATCTTATTTACATTTCTTTTTATCTTTCGCAAGTCATAGCAAGTCATAGTACGTGAATCCACTTGTTACTCTTATTGATCTAATTACATTCATCACTTCTTCCCGAATTTGCAAATAATTATTGCTTTGCGGTTGCTTTAAAAGGAAGCGTGCATTTGAAAATAATGAAAATATCAAATTCTTTTATTTTTGAAAAAGATAGAATATTTTCTGCACATTTATATGTGCTAATGAACTATATGAAATAATTTTATAATGTATAGATATAATTATCTAAAGAAAGAAGTTGAATATATAGTAAACTCTTGTGATCTGAATAATTAGAAATGCATAATCAAGAAATAATTAAAAAATTCATTTTAAATTTTCATTTGATGTGTCACCTAGCATTCTTTACTTGTGTAGTCTTGATTTGAAATAGACAAAGAAAAACAGGATAAATGATTGCAAGAAATGTGTGTGTGTGTGTGTGTGTGTGTGTGTGTGTGTGTGTGTGTGTGTGTGTGTGTGTGTGTGTGTGTGTGTGTGAAGTTGTGTCAAATAGCATCAAATTTTTTAAGAGTTCTTCTGTAAAATCATGTCTTTTAATCTTTATGTATCTTGTTTTGGGAAGTACTGAACCAATTTTTATAACTCTTATTTTTTAATCTCTTCAGAAATAAATAGACTATGATTCGATCATTTGATTTTAAAAACTTATTAATTTTGTATATTAATTTTATCCAAAGTTACGAGCGATTAAAGTTGCAAAAAAAAACTTTTTTCAAACTGTAATCAAAATTCAGAAAAATTTTATTTAGAAAAAAACATCAATCAAATGAAAAATAGGAATAAAGAAAGATTATTTGAATATGTTGATTCTGTGATGAGAACATAAAGATGATGAGAACACAAAGAAATATAAAGCTAAGTAGTTTTGCCATATAATTTTGCATCTGCACTCTGCCCCTTAAATTATCGTTTATGTACATGATCGTTATTATGAAATTAATTTATGGCAGGATACATTTGACCAAACTGATGATGGCATAGGTAGTATTAATCACATGACGCCCAATAACAACTTGTTAAAGATTTATCAATCATCGATGATAATAGTAATTATGGTAAATCTAGATATATCTAGATTATAGTACAATTATATCTTCATCTCAACAACAACAAGCTTACATCATAAAATGCCTAAATAACGCTAGAATCTGCTTTAAAATGCAGTCACGTGTGGATCACTTTACCTATATAACGAAAAAATAATCTTCTAATATTTAGTACAGCTGCGTATGTAATCTCATGGATTGGCTGTGTCCTCGAGACAAACTAGCAGAAGAACGCTTATTCTTACCTATGCGCATATGAGCTACTTTAGCATCTCTTCCTAGACGTTTTGACGCTCCATGAGTCTAGAGTATTTTAAGATGTCTGTTTTAAGATTTTAGTGTGTGTACTTTTGATGAACGATTTCCTCGTACATGGACAGTTGCAACAATGTAAAAACAAATAGAGTATGTTAGAAAATGGAGTATAAAATCGAATACGAGTGATTAAAATAATTCTTTAGCAATTTACAAAATTATTTCTCTACGAACCTTAACTAATTATATATTTTTAATTTGTGACATATACGTGCAATTGTTTCTTGAACAAAGTTGAATCTTTTGCCTTATTGATAATAATGCAATCGCAAGAATTATTATAAATCTCTCTCATTTAATATTTGATAATTAAATTAATGATTCGTAAATATTGATTTGTAAATATTGATAAATTATCACGTTATACAGCTTATTCAATTCAATGAGCGTTTAATTGTGTACGTATGTGAGTTTATATGTGTCGATTGACATTTATAATACATTAAAATTATTGCAACTCAACGTATTAATATTTATAAACACTGATCATGTGAAATTTACTTCATTCTGTTATTCATTGTATTACATATAGTATCGATATATATATATATATATATATATATATATATACATATATACAATATATATATATATATATATAATCTATCTATATATATAATATATATATATATAGATATATATATATAATCTATCTATATATATAATTATTCCATATCATATGCAGTGAGTAAAAATAATATTTGCAGACTCCATATTATTTGGAATAATTTTATAAGCAGAAAAATATTATTGCAAAGTGTCTATTAGAATACACTGCTTTTATTTGTACTAGTACATTGAACGAAGCACATTGTAGCAACATGTTTCTTCTTTTCGTAAAATTATCCCAAAAAGAATGGGTTGTACAAATATTTTTTTACTCATTATATATATATAACAGAGAGAGTGAAATTATCCTTAATTTACCATCTCAATATTATTATTTCTAGAAAAGAATGGCTCAAACAAAGTCGCATTATTTCAAGGGGGACGTAAATTGTTCTCATTTTTAAAAAACGATATAGATTTAGATCTCCGAATAGTCTTTCTCTTGAATAATTTCTTTTGATACAACTTATCAACTAACATCTCGAAGTCCCCCGAGACTTCGAGATGTGCACCTTTTGTTTAATTCACTTTTCTGTAGAGATTATAATATTGATGTAAATTAAGATAATAATTTTAGAGAGCGCACCATACTGTATACATATATGAAACATTCAGAACGAGAATGGACTAAGTTCAGAAATCGTAAAATGTGAAATTATAATAACGTTGTACATCATTATATACAACATCTATTACGCCCGTAAACAAGCATTATTCAATATATAACATAAGACACTGCTTGGACACTGTTTATACTACGCATGGCTTATCAATAATTCAACAACAAACAGTATCTAACAAGAATGCATACGCATATAATATATCGATCTTTTCGAACATATTTGCTAACGGTTTCTAATTAAATATCTTGTTAATTGAGTAAGATTGTTTGCTGTGTATAAAGCGCTATTGCTCGGATATTAAAATTCGGCTTAGCTTTCAATCACAACATGGATGTACATATATATATATATATATGATATATGTAAATACGGATATACCTAGCGTATTGGTACACGTAATGGATCGTATTACAAGTTTCTTCTTGATTTTTATTCTCGCTTTTACGATTTTTCAAAACATTTTCTCAACGTTTGCGCTCGATGATGAAATGTTTAACTTGTTAATCACGTTCCATACGATGATTCGACAGACGAAATGCAGAACGAACCTATGTCCTAATTAAATCGCAAAGAAAGAAGTCTTTTAGTCTCTCGGTTTCGGTCACTTTGAAAAGCAGACATCGATCCGAGTAGTTGGCTAAGTTTAAACACAATCAGCTTGAACTCGGTGTGTACATATATCGTTAAAGGCTGCTTTTCTCATTTATCTTTCCTCTTTTCTTTATATATATCAAATTACTCTTACTCTCTTTTCCTCTCTTTTTTCTTCCTCTTTCTTTTACGCACACAATTAGTGTGATTTTCATATTCCAACAACAATTAAAAACAGATCGATCGCAATATAATAAATAATATACAGCCATCCTCGTGTATAGCATTTTTTCGTGTTTAGCATATTTTTTCGGTAATATATATATGTATATTATTCGACATTTTGTTGTCTTTTTCTTTTGTCTTCTTTTTCCCCTCTTTCCCTTTATGTTTTTTTACCGCATAATGTTTTTCAGATTTTAGAATGCCCATGGAAGATTATTCAAGAATCTGTGCATCTACGAATCTTCGAATGTAAGGATCCGTCTTTTTCGAGAGTTTATAAGAGTTCACTAATTTATAAATTTTATGAGTTCAAAGATTTAAGATGCGTAAATCCAAAAATCTGTAACATTAGTAGTGCCTTACAGATTGCAGTAGCCTTTTACAAATTTCTTATTTAAGACTACCTCGAAACATCCTCTGCGCATGGGCGGACATTAATTCCGAATGTCTGATGCGCATGCGCGAGATTATAACTTCGGGTTAAAGATTCGTGCTGCACTGGGCGCGACGCTTGAAAATAGGAGAGAAAAGGGAACGAAATATAATATTAAGAAAATAGGCGTCTCCATTTTATTTATTATTCCCTATTTTACTGTCAACCGAATATAGATTATAATTAGACCACGGATGTGTTTGCTCAGATGTCGGTGATAGCCGCTACCCGGCGATCACGCAGGCATATGCTCATAAAGAGAGAAATTGAGAGCGTGAAGGGGAGAAAAAAAATGTCATCTGGCATAGCGGCTTTCATTTAAAGGTTGAGCTTGCTGCGTTGAGTGAACCCGCGATCTAATTACAATTTCCTCTAAAGCTTTAGTTTCACCAAACTTTAGGCACGCGATACGCATAGGAATTAATAGATTGTGTTACAATAATTACTATAATTACTGTAGTAATATCTCTCTTGCGTAAGTCCGAAAAATGTCGTATGATAGACAACTTTAAGATCATTATAAACGAGACGTATGTACTTGTCAGAGAGTCGTGAGATATTTAATCGACATATTTAAAACGCCTTTTTGGAAAAATCTTAAAGATGTCTACAAAAGGACGTCTTACAGACACCTTTTAGATGCTTGCGTTATTTGAATAATTTATAGGAAATTTATATCTCAAGATACATAGTTGATTTAATCCTGATTTAACAAACAGGCGCTTAACGACTATCGTGAAGATATATATATTAATCAAGAACTTATGAGTAATAATAGGTTGAAGGAATCATAAAGAAATGATTGCGAATATATAAATGGACCTGTGCACGTGTGGATCGATGGATCTGTGAATCTGTAGATCCGTGGATCTATTTACCATTCAAGCTGTGATGCTATACACATTCGTAGAAGCAAGGGTCTATAAATGTGATCAGTGAATCTATGGATTAACAGATTTACGGATTTTAAGATCTATATTTTTATATAACCGATACTTATCTACTGTAATACATATTATTCGCACAGTATAATTAACCTAATGAAACTACATAAAATACTTGTACATAAAATTTGATACATCGTTTTCTTTAGGTTTAAGTTCCATTAGGAGATACTCGTATCGATGATCCAACATTCGTTTCTCAACATTCTGATTATTTAGATCTCCGGAATGTATTTTCTTCTGTTCGAATGTAATCAATACGGGACAAAGAATAGTTTTCTTCTCTCTCAGCCACAGAACTTAACAACTTACAGGATACAGAAGTGCGTAAACTAATATTAAATATTATATAATACAATATAAATAATTTATATTCCATGTCGCACCGCATAGTTTTGGACAAAACCAATATAAATTTTTCATGTGCAATATAATGCCTTACTTGATTGCGACTAAACGCCTATTTGTGATATATCGACAGTTTGGTTTATAAGATCAATGATGCCTTTGACTTAAGTACATCCAGAAATCAATTGTTTAGATCGGAATTAAGTACTTACGGAGGGCTACCACGATCAGTATTACTATTAATGCATCAACAATTTTAATGCTTTAGCTATCGATATATTATATATCATTAATATAACATATTTATATTATTAGTATACGATCAATGTACATTTTTCGTACTATCACTATTAAAAATGTAGTAATTACTGATCGCGAGTGCTCTTTGAAAACTGTTCTTTAGGTATAGACTTTGAAATTCCCTCTCAATAATTTTATAGCGGTCTTCGCGGAATCTTATACAGTAAGTACTAAACGCACGTATGTGTGTGAGAGTTCCTTTGTATTATTACAATGTATCTTGTCAATGCCGACCTGATAGTGTTGCAATGCCTTTTCTATATGCTTAACAACTAAAATACCTCTCAAATCGCAAATTAAATATTAATTAAAATCAATAGATCCTTGGACTTACAGATTATTGTATTTGCAAATTTTTGTATTCATAAATTTTTAAATTTGAATTCTTAGGTCCACGCACAGATCTTTAGATCTGTAGATTCTTGTTGATTCTTGCTGTTGATTTATAGATTCCTGAGTATATAGATTTTTGCCCTCATATATCCTCAGATAAGAAGATTCTTGGGCCCATAGAGTCTTAGATGTACAGATCGTTGATATCACATAAATCTTTGAATTCATAAATTCTTTAAGTTTATATATCATGATCTGCATTTCTATATTTCATGCATCTTAACGTACCTTTATTCTTATATATCTTTGTATCCTCGCGCACGCACATAAACTCGGATCTACAAAATCTTGGACTTTTCACGCCATAATATCCGTTTTAGATGCACATATTCTTCATCGAATCTTCCGCGTTGTGAATTTCTAAATTAAGAAATCCTTAGATTCACGCATTTTTGAACTAATAGATTCCTGAACACAAAAATTTGAAAATACATCCATATTTAAACTCTCATAAATTTTATAATTAATATAATTTTATAATTTCGTAAATTTACAATCAATAGAATTAAAGAGTTCTAAAGATTGAAGATTTTCTATAATTCAAACCCTCATTCATAGATTTTTGAGTTCGTAACTTTCTTTATTAAAAATTCTTTTCTTCTATGGACCTTTGGACTCATAGATTTAGCTTAATAAATTAACAAACAATTAGCAAATGTTTATGACATGTCAAACATGTAAATAAATTCCTGAATGTAAAATTTATTAATTCAAGTTATTATTCAAGTCACCAATTCTCTTTCATTTTTTCATCATTATACCATTCGTAAATTAAAATATCCTTTTCATAGTCCAAGACTTCAAAAAACTTGTGAATTCAAATCCGTAAATCCGAGCATTTATGAGCTCAAAAATCAGTAGATTCAACAATCTGCGAATCCGAGTGTCTCTGCATGCAAGAATCCATAGATTCCAGTATTTCTGTCGCATGAAAAATGCATTATATAGAATCATAGATCATCATACACATTCAACATATTATTGGGTGGCAATAACTATTGATCGCCTCTTTAATATTCATATCTTTGCTTATATTCTTTCATCATACTCCATAGCAGATTTCAATATAATAACACTTAATTTTAACTCTCAATTGAAAATATTCAGACAAAGGAATACAAGTAACAGTTGTCAACATACAAGACAACAAATATAACGTATTAATACAAACATCACTCGATAGTGTTTTTTTATAGCCGTATAAATAGAATTCCGATCTCTATATCATGATGCGTCATGTTGCAAATATGTCGAGATGATTTTAGCAACGCATTGTTTAGTAAAATTAAAAATCTGATGACTGAAACGCTTTAATTCTGAAGCTCGACGAGACATTTCAAAAACAAAAATCTTAAGCAATTTTTTTTCGTTTTTATAAAGATTTTAATTATATCTCATCGATATCAATAGTTTTGGAAAAATTTTGAACGTAACAACTTCATGCATAACTTGTAACTTTATTCAACAATTCGATGGTTTAGATACCGATGATAGTTTCGCGCCACTTGTGGCTAGTTTTTTTTAAGTACTATTAACATCACTCAAAGTTTTAAATAACAAGTTACAAGTTATGTTTACCACTGTTGCTTAATAGCGATTAGTCCAATTGAACTTAATGTGTACTTGTATCCCTTTGTGCCTGTTGTCTTTTATTAAAATTCATCGAGTACCACTTCTCTTACCAATGCCCAAAAATTTCATATCGACATGCCAAGATGTATCGTAACGCGATGGGCAAAACACACTAATGTAATACATCTACATGGCTGAACTAAGATCATCGATCATCCGCGGTGCCGTGACAACTCATCGGCCGAGCTCGTCTTCGTGAAAAGAAACGTGTGTAACGAAAAGCGCTCAGGAGATCTAACTGGAACGATCGGTGGGCTCTTAACTAAGGGAGAACCTCTCTTTCTCGCGCGCGAATTAAGTTTTGCGAACGATCGACTAGCCGTCGATGGTCGAGATCACTCCCCGTGACACAACCCTGGCAGAAATAAGAGAAGATACCGCCCGGCTTTTGTGCGGGATTGTTCATTTCACCTTTCTTCCTTCCCGTTTGGTTTTTTTGTGCATCTCGATTGTAGTTGATTGCTCCGTTGAGTTAATTTTCTCGTTTATGCTACTTTTCCCTCTCTTCTCTTTTTCTTCATCCCTCCTTCTCTCTTTTTAGGTTTTTCTACTTCTTGTTCTTTCTCTCTCTCTCTCTCTCTCTCTCTCTCTCTCTCTCTCTTTCTCGTCTTCCTTTTTTTCTGTTTCCTTTTCTTGGTGATTGACATGATAGATGGATAACGCTGTTACAATCGTTGTAAGTACGACGAAGACGATGAGCTGATGAAATGATGACAGTGAGAAGAAGTAAGGCTAATCCGGAGCGGTATCGTCGGGCAGAGAGAAAACCGGATGGTACAGGGTGTGATCGCGGTCGGCCAACGAGGCAGGTTAAAAAAGAAATGTCTTCTTTCTGTTCTATTCTCTTGCGGCTTCCTACTTGGACGCGGTTAATAGCGGTGATGATCTGGCGATTGATCGAAACGGCCGGGCTTAGTCCACCATCAGTTCGAAGTGCACCGAACCACGTCTCTCAAATCTGTCGTGAATGATGTTGTGCGCCCATGCCTTGCATTCGATATTGATAAGCACGCCGTCTGTAACAGAACCGATAAATATTAATTATTTCGTTCCTACATGTTAGTAGTCTTAATGGTTTCTCGGATCCATAGGTTTGATTGGATTAACCTTGATTAATAACACTTTGAACTTCTAAATGGTTGGACTTATGAACTCTAGTAAGCAAGATTTGTTTGGTTTTTAGACATTTAGATTGATTCTTAGATTCCTAGATGTCTAAAGATAAAATAGCTGTCATACTAGTAAGAAATTGTTTTCTATTTTGAACATATTTTGACGTAGAACTACGTCTTTCTCCGGGGGTAGGGGGTAACATCAGGAGCACGGATGCAACGAAAACATGTCACACTTTGAACGCTTATATCTTCGACTAATAATCGTAGAGTAATAAATAATATATCATTGGATAGCTTATAGAGTCCCATTTATAATAAAATATGTTTCAACCCTCCATCCCTTAACTTCTTGATACAGTAGCGTTAGAAAGTTAAGCTAAATTTCTTGTAATTTTGTTTCGCAACACGTCGTTTTAAGGTTGATAACTAGTGAATAGATCGTTGGCAAAGTGATTAAAGGATCGTTGGTATTGAATTTGGGATCGGTGGCTAGGATCGGTGAAGGTTCTAAAAAAATTTTATGTCTGAAAAAAATCAAAGGAGCACAGTAGCAATTGAGCCGCAACCAACAACGTAGGACTACGACAACTGTCCTTCGCTGAATACTTTAAGGACGTAGGACTAGTGAGATAGTGCCAAGAAATAGTGACAGTTGACGTAGTTCTACGTTGTTAGTTGCGGCTCAGTTGCTACTATGCCCCTTTTTGTTAATATTAAAGACAAAATATACATACATTTGGGCTTTTCGAAGAACACAGCTACAAGAGGGCTCAGATATCCTTGGGTGTTTTTGAATGGGAAATAGTAACCAGGAAAACCACGGCGTGGTAGGTACTGAATCGCACCCATATTCTCCACATCGGCAGGATTTTCACCAGAACAAGACACCCAGACGGTGTCCAGTCTGTTGGCTTTTTCTTCTTGCCTGATATGCTCCTGGAGATCCGATGGCATCCCAGACGGCAAATGTTTGGTATCGTTATAAAATTGCGGTTCCCATCCAAAAATCTGAAATAAGTTTAAAGTATGATTTTAAATCTCTCTTTATAAGGGACAATGTATCCAATTGTTTTAATCGCTTTTGAAAATAGTAAATTTGTCTTTGAGAAACAATAAAAGACAATCTTCTAAATTCCTAAATATTAATTGCTTCCTCATAGAGAAAGCTTTGTGATCGTGGAAAAAAATTTTTTCGAGATTTTGATGGAAATAGCTTTAGAATGTTCCAAAATGTCGAGAAATCATATTAGTAGAAAATGTCCGGACGTATGTATGTGTGTGTGTGTGTGTGTGTGTGTG
>NJRP01000414.1:101205-111424 GCA_003063835.1 Aphaenogaster floridana
AAAAAGTGTGCAAGTAGAAACTTGCACATTGCTTCCTCATTTTAGTTGGTTCACAAAGCTTCCTCTATGAGGAAGCCAAACTAAAAAAAAGATGAAATAAAAAAAACTTCCTCATAGAGAAAGCTTTGTGAACCAACTAAAATGAGGAAGCAATGTGCGAGTTTCTACTTGCACACTTTTTTAGCATGGAAACCTGGAAAAATCCAAGAACGTAAGATTAACCAATAAGAAAATTTCAAATTCAATAAACCGATAATTTAAAAATATTCTTAATTATTTTCGTTTGCTGGTACGATTAAAAGAGAAAATGCTTATTAAAAGAATTAAAAATTAACGATTTATTATTCGACTTTTTTTCTGATTTTGTATAAACGCAGTATTTTCGATTTAAAGGAGTGCCAAAAGTTATATGAAAGTTTAGTCGACCAAATAAAAAGCGTATACAAACCTTATTCAGTTTCAAGAAGATGCAAGGCGCGGATCTACTGTAGCCGTATTTGTGCTCCTTAGTGCATTGTCCAAATTGGGACATGTTTACATCGCAGACTTTGCCCGGTGGTGCTGACCTACCATATTCGCAGCTCGCTCTCTCGTAGCTATTCGTACCGCTCGGCGGCTTTTGATATTCTGCATTGTACAGAAATTACATCTATATAACTAACTATACATTAATTTCTGTTAGTTAGCAAATATTTGATTCAACATTGAACAATGTTCTTTGTTCAAAAATGCTCTTCTAGAGCAATTAACTTGGTTTCATTATTTGCTTTTATATTAATGATTGCGCTTCGTCCAAGTATCTCTCTTACCTTCCAAGAATCTGTCCAACTCCCTGGTCCAGTGAAGATAATTACCTTCGTCGCTAGCCTTGTACCAAATCAAAGTACTTTCGACGTTGCTTTCAGGAGGCATAGGCCTAAAACCGAGACCCGGATTGCTGCCAATCAACGAATTATCTAGCTGCCACTTCGGCGCGTTCGGATCCAACGTTTGATAGAATACAGCAAGCATCGCGCCGAAGAAGCCGGACAGGACGGCATAGAAAATTACGTAGAACAGCAAAATTTTAGCTGAAAATATATTTGCTTACATAAGTCACGATGTCATTGAATTTATAATGCGAGAAAAGAGAAATTATTTTCTTTAAAATTCGATATGGAAATAACGAATATACTTCAAATATACTCTTTTAAAATAGTAAGTAAATAGTGAATAGTAAAATATAAAGTTTAAAATATAATTTATCTATTTATCAACGGTTCTTTACATTTATATAATCTATTTACCTATTTACTAATTATTTATTTATCAATATTTATTTAATTAACGAACCGAAATATATCTAGAAGTAAAAAGACGCTAAAACATATTGACATTTTCATATATTAAGTATATTTTTATTGAATAAAAGCTGTTTTTTTTATTTACGATATAAAGTTATATAAGTAAATATAATTTGATTCATGATCCAAGTAATATACAAAGATTACTTATTCGTTTATTCAACAATGAATTATTCATTGAAAAATTAACTTTAACAATACATAATTTATTCTAAATACGGCGAGTATATTCACAATACGTGTTAATTGGCACGTATTCCTTATCTATGAGATACAAGGCTATTTTTTCAAAGAATACTATATATCAAGAAATGGCCAAACTTAGAAGCACCAAGATCTTTCAGCTTCCTCACCTCATTGCGATCTACTGTTTCCTGTCGCAGCGGTCTAGGTTTATATGTGAAATAAGCACGTTTATTTTATTTTGTGTTTGTGTTGTAATTGGGCATAAAATAGCAATAATTAAATTAATTATGGTTACATTGCAATTACAACTGTTGTATTGTGAATTTTACGTTCCACATGATCGACCGCCTATAAGTGTCCGGTCGATTGCGATCGACCGTTTGGCCACCTTTGCTATATATAATGTAATTTCTATTGGAAGCTAGAATAATAATTTTGTACAAGACATACTTTTCGTTTAGAAATATTTCTATTTATAAACTGTAAATATTTTTATAAATAACATTTGCGCCTCGAATCCAGTTAAAAATCAAGATGCTGCATTAACCCTTTAAGGCCCAGTGTACATAATTATGTACATTCACTTTGAGTTCTTCCCAAATGTTTTGTATTGATAAAGTAGTGTCTCTGTCGATATAATACTCTTGATCTGTTTTATATGGAGCTAGATTTTCTATCTCAATTCGTAAAACAATGGTGTTCCCGCTAAACAAGCCACTATTGTGATCGTTGATCGTAAATTTTACACAAACGGAATCGATACATGGACCTTAAAGGGTTAAACAATGAAACGCTCATATTACCAAAGCTTTTATTTCTTGTGCATCATATGGGAAAAGTATTTCAAGGCTAATTCTATAAATTGATCGAAACTATTTGAAACACGTACATTACTTTATTATATAAACGCAAATCAAACTTAGTTTAGCTTTCGTGAAACACGCGATCTATTATAAGATGATTTAACGATGACATTTTTTTGCTAACGTGTCAATTATTGTCACTTATGCCGAAACAATTTTCTGTTCGTTACTTCTTCAAGTAACAAAAGCAAAATTTCGAGTTTATATAAAGTAATGAAAATATCATATATATTTTAATCGTGTATATTTTGTGCATAATATCTTTCTCAAAATACTTTTTTCACTTTAAATCTTAAAATATTTATTAAAAATGCAGGATTGTAATGTTACTACCTAAAACAAGAATTGATCATTTAGCTAGCTAATATTTAATTAATATAATCAAATGAAAAACCAAAATATGTAGAATATATTGATTTAATAAGATTAAAACGTCGAAGTTAATATAAAATATATTATTTTACAAGCGTAATTTCTATTGTTGCTATGGTTTGCTAGTTGAAGGCTGGAGCACCGAGACAATTATGATCCGGCGTCTAATTGGCCTGAATTGATATTGGCGATGCCATGCGTTTGTTACACAAATCATTGACGAACATATTCTTACGCACGCAAAGCGATATAACTTGCAAGAGATCGATGGGTTCTCCAAACTAAACATGTCAATTGCATCGTATGGTTATTATAAATTTATCTTCGAGATAAAAGAATAAATTTTAATATTTCTATTTATGATTTATACAAGTCTTTTTAATACTTTCTAAAAAGCATTCTGATGGACGTTTAATTTCATGATTATATATTCTATTATAATTCTCTAATTCGTTAAGTAAATTAGAGGGTCTTTTCTCATCGTATTTTATATAAATAAAATTTTTTAATCATAAAATGCAGTTACACTTTTTGTTTTATCATAAAAGAATGAAATATGAATTATAGAGAAATTATAGAAAAATGCAGGTTTTCTTCCTAGATGAAAATTTACTTTCCGTTTGATTTTATTACTAGTTATCTCTTTTTGAACGACAACATGATGAATACTCATTCGCTTAATCGTATAAAGCCAGCGTCGGATCATAATTGCATCGCTGGACCCTAATGTGTTCACATCATAATTAAATGTCAAGGATAATCACAAATCAACTACAAGCATATGTTCGCGGAAGTTCATGAGATATTCCATTGCTGTCATTTATATTAACGAAAAATTATATATTACTGGTAAATGAACATTCTGAGACGGAAAATATAATAACTGACGATTGTAAAAAAATAAATTACTTTACTTCTCGTAATAAATTTTGCGAGTTATTCCTCGTAATGTAATTATTGCTTCAGATAGGTACACATAAATATTTAGTAATAATATAATATAATGTAAAAAAATATAATATCATTGTATATAATAATAATATAATGTATAATTTTTAATAACTAATTATAGCAAATTTTGTTACATAAATAGAAAAAGAAAGTTTAATATTTTAAGATTCGTTGATGAAAAATAAATTGAGTAATCGCGGTCAGGTCTTCAGAAGAAAAATGCAAGAAAAATTCACCAAATTTTTTTATTGCCTAACTAATTTCAGTATTGAAACTATGAAACTAATGCAGAGGTGTAATAAAACTCTCTATATATATATCAATGGCTCGTTCTTCATGTCAATGGCTGCACGCGTTCAC
This sequence comes from Aphaenogaster floridana, assembly GCA_003063835.1. NCBI lineage: Eukaryota > Metazoa > Arthropoda > Insecta > Hymenoptera > Formicidae > Aphaenogaster > Aphaenogaster floridana. The sequence continues at coordinate 105,281 of NJRP01000414.1, forward strand.
GAAGTCGCTACGGTAACGTAACATTTCCATGGCTTTTCTCGAGATATCGATCGACACGGTACGGAATGCAACGACGCGTGCCGACAGTTTCTTTCGTCAAACAGGCTATTAGTATTCTGACGTGATAATATAATAGGCAGTGCATAACTGCAAATTATCCCAGCTAATTTATAATACACCGCGAGAGATGAATCTCGTTACTTTGTAAAAGCGTTTTTTCACGCTTGCCGAAAGATCTGCAGGATCGAATTGAAATGTAGGACATTCGGCTAGAAAAATCGGCTGCGTTAGTAGCGCGCAGACGCCAACATTATCCAGTATAGAAATCAGACCATACCATTTCTGCGAGATGATAACGGAGACGGCTTGTATTGATTTTGGCGGAAGTCGATCGACCTCAACAGAAGAGCAAAGGGACATAGATAAAAAGTGATAAAGCAAGCGGGAAAAAGAGGAAGAAAGAGATAGAAGTGAGGAGGAGAGGAGGAGACAGTATGATAAGCACAGATCGGAGTTATGTGAAAAAAGAATTATGAAAAGAATTTGTATTTTTTATTAAAAATAAAATATAATAAATAAAATATCGGAGAATTTAAAAAAAGACTTCCGTTTGGAGAGAAGAAGACAGTATGATGAGCACAAGCCGGAGTTATGTGGAAAAAAATATGAAAAGAGAATTTGTATTTTTTATTAAATATAATAAATAAAATATCGAAGGATTAAAAAAAAGACTTCCGTTTGAAAATCGCGAAGTATGTTTTCGTCCGCACGATAAAATACCCGTCAGTTCTTTAAAAAGCCACCCTATTGAAAGCCCCTGTGACAACTCTCACTCGTATATTTCCTCCTGCTCCTATCTCAAGCGGCAGAATGTAAAAATAGAATAACGGAAGTCTCCAGCGAGGTCGCACCCCTCCAATATACGTTGAAGGAAACCGCAAACTTTGATTTCGTTGAATTCTGTTGAGCAACTTCAAACTAAAGTAGCAGATAATAGCAGTGGTAAACTCCTTCTATGGTGTTCTCTCATTCCCTTTTTACGGGCTTTTATACTTTTACATGCGTTGTAATACATAAATAAATTTATTATAGCTATCAATGATTAAAAACAAAATATAAAATATAAACAAAATTATCGAGAACGTTTTAAGTCCATTTCTATAAATGTAGATTAACTTTAATCTCGATTTAACTTACTCTTTATCTTTTTCTAGTTCTAAGAATTAAAAAAAGATAAAGAGTAAGTTAAACCAAGATTGAAATTCTAAGAATTAAAAAAAGATAAAGAATAAGTTAATCGAGATAAAAGTTAATCTACATTGGTGGAAATGGACATTATTAATCCTATTAAACGAAAATGCATTTTAGATATAAATTATTTATAAATTAAACATGTATGTGTGTGTTTGCGTATTCAAATAATGAATTATTTTGCATTATTATTTATACACGCACGTAGAGTTTATAATAATTTACTTAAACATTTATATTAAAGTTAATATCAAAGTTAAATTAATATTAAAGTTAAAATTCAGTCTTTTGTTTTAGTTTAAAAAAATGGAAGAATAAAACGAAATATTTTGTTGACGATTAGAAACAATTTTGTTTTTAAAAGTTAATATATGATGTTATATAAGGAGTCAATTAAAAGTTATACTTTTATTGCGTGTACAAAATTTGTCGCTTGCAAGACGTAAAAGCCATTGCAAAATGCCATCTTATCAAAACAGGATGCGCGTAACAATAAATATAAACTAAGAATAATCCATGCAAATTAGCACTCTGTTGATGGAAATCTTGCGTTTACCACAAGGTATTTTCGGTTTAACAAACGGACGAAAACATTTCAGTCTGTATTGGGATTATCGTCAGACCAATTAATAAATCGATATGATAATCAAGCTAAAGACAGACCTAATATAAACAAAAATGTACTTGCCCACATAAACTATTCAAAAGAAAAATAGCAAAAGATCTTCACACACACGCTCGATCATCAGTCTGTTTTTGCTTCATTGGTTTCTTCAGTTAGCTTTAGTTTCGTTACGTAAGCATATACATCTGTACTAAGAAAATTGTCAATATAAATTCAATTTCATGCGATTAATATCACGGTGAATTAAAAAATATTGTCTTTATCCTATTGTTTCCTCAATCTCCGAAATCTTTCAATTTTTAATATCAAAGCGATACATAATTTGTAGATTACAATTTAATTTACATAAACAATTTATATGTAATCGTGTAAATAAAAATTAGACATCGAAACTTTTTTATCCTGAAAAATATATTTTTTATTTTTGCACTTTTTCTGATTTAATATATATTTTACGATCAGTAAGTAGTAAAGTGCACATGCATACGAAACCTTACGCCGCGTATAACACTTCCGATGGAAGAAACTATGTCTTACGTAACTAGTTCGCCGTTGGATAAATTTTTGCCTCTACAAGTCGTTTTGTGCAATAGCACGACGTCATGACTAGTGCCACTTAGAGTTGTAAATTAACTCACGTTTTTCTTACAAACTAACAGACACGTATAAATTAACGATATAATTCCAAATATGTAAATTCGTATACGTAAATCGATTCAGTGATTCGAAAAAGATAAAATCATTCTCATAAAGCAAAAAACTCAACTCAAACAACTCGCAAAGAATCTCATGTCAATTTTCAGTGATCATAATCTGTGTAAAAATAATACCGATTATAGTAAACCTCGTTGCTTGGAAACTGCAGCCATAGAATATTTTCTAAACTATTTAACTTTCAGAGATAAATATTTTAACATTACTACCAGATAGAATTAATATATCTAAAATCAAATACAAATTTACACTAATATGAATGCCAATAAACAATTTAGATCAATTAAAAATTTCGATTTGAATTATAATAACTAAATATGTTGATAATTGGCATATTATATAACACACACATATTCAGAATTTTTTATTGTTTTGTATATTATTATTTGTGTCTATAAAAACAAATAAACGCTGAGAATGCCGCGACGAAATTTTTCAATCTAGAAAATGTCACAGTAGCAACGAATATCGTTTATGTATTATTACGTAATGAGGCTCCGTCATATATAACCTTCGACCATCCATATCTTTTCAAACCTTCATATCTTTCAAAGCTAATATTAGTTAAAAAATATCATTTCACTAATTTTTTTAAATAAAAATAAAAAATGAAACAATAGGAAGAAACGTTGGAGATATATTTCATGTTATTGATTTAACAAGTGTTACTCCAATAAGTACACGTTTCTCCAATTTTCTAACATATTACCGGATAATTTTATTGTTTAATTTGTGATTTGGCTTAATATTAATCTCCCTTCAATTTTGCTTGGTCATCTTGGTATAGGTCAAACGAAATGTAATGGAAGTAATTCGGTCGGATCGAAGAGAAGAAAAACGAAAATTACGTAACAGTGTTAATTATCGCCCACCAGAATATCTTAACGATATAATTTATTTAACAATTCCATAAATCTCTGATTCTAACGGGCACAATTTGCTATCGAATAGGTTTAATACTGGGAATTAATTATTTTAAATTTGTAAAATACATCTCCCTAATACACTCCTAAGAAAATTGACAAATTTAGCGCCAGGTTTCACAAAGTGTATTTAAATAATTTTAGTAATTTTTTTCATATATATATATATATATATATATATATATATATATATGTACATTCCATAGTTGGATTACAAAGTGCCGAACAGGATGCCTGTGACTTTCTCGCTTAACTCGTCGTTTGTGATACGCGCAAAGTGATACGAACGAAATGATATGATATATAAATGTAAATTAATGTGAAAACGATCTGAGTAACGTAACGTTTCTTTCTCCACACAGGCAATACACCACCCAATCTACATTCACGCACGGTTTGGTCGAACCACTACTTTTAGTACTTGAAGATATATTTTTTTAAATCGAGCCGTTAAGATATTACAACGACGTACAACAACCAAATGCGAAGGATTAACCCTCTACGCCTGCAAAGGATGAACCCTCTACGAATATAATACTACTGTACCTGCATCTACACCTTTTTGGGTCAAGTTTTGCAAGACTATGTACTACGTGACGTTAAGATAAGAAGCAACATTAGAACATTTCGATTCTTATAATTAAACGAACTTTGATAATTGGAGTCAGCAGTTTATCTCCCGGAAAATAATCTTGCGCACAGAGGGGCGGGTCAAAAACGCAAGGACTCAACGGGAGAAGCTGATATTATAGAGTCTCGCTAAAAAATATATATATTGGATATCGCCGTTAAAAAAGACTCACCCCAACTGGCGCCGGTACGCCCCAGGAACTGTCCCGTCTCGGAGTTCCAGACGAAGACACGGAAGCCCTCCCATTTCCCGAGCTTCGGCGGCGGGGTGTAATACTGCTCGACTTTCTTGCCCTCCATCCCGTTCTTTACGACGACTCCCGACGGGGTGAGAAAAAAAATCTAACCGAGCGCGTTAGAAGAAAAGGGTGGAACTCCGGGCGTTCGAAGAAGGTGTGAGAGAAGAATGCGCTGCCACCCGCGTGCTGATCCCTCTCGAGGGCTGAGGAACTTCCTTCCTCCGGCGGAACGTCGGGCCGCGATCGAACAGCTCCGCGGGCGAGGGCGCAAAGGAAGGAACGGTCGATTCGTGCCCCCGTCTGGAGGAGCCGCTGCTGTCGGGCGCTCTCGTCCGGCGAAGGGTTGAATATTGAGCGATCGAGGCTGGCCCGACCCCCGCGAGAGAGGTCTTCAGTACCTATCCTTCCACCTCTCTCCGCCGCTTCTCACCCCTCGCCCCTCCCCGGCGCACCCTCTACGGCGGCAACGCGCCGGCGTGACCACGCAGACGCGTCAATACGCGATTTCCTTAGCACCCCTCCCGCGGCACGCGATCACCCTCGTTTCCCATCCTTCGTCCCCCCTCAACCCCCCCTCTCGACGCCTCTTTCACCCCTTCGCGAGACCAGGTGGCTCCACCGGCAATGGCGGGCGATGTATGTACCACGCAACGACAATCTCGCCTCGACCAACCAACCCCCCGCGGATTTCGACGGGCCTCCCCCGCCGTTTTAGGTGCTTTCGATCGACCCCCGTCCCGCGAAAACGCGACCGCGCTCGGGACGGAGCTTATGCGACGCGATGCGCAGCCGACTCGCGTATGCGTATTAAGTCTCTCTCGTAAAGAGACGAATAGGGAAGGGAGGGTGATGCTAAAGAAGGAGAGGAGGGGGTGATATTGAGAGCGAGAGGGGCTAGAGGGGAGGAAAGCAGATAGTGGGTCACGTGGAGTGTCCGTGTCCGACTGCCGCGATAGCTCGAGAGGGAATAACGGCACGGTCTTTTCCGCGGTCCTCAAACTGCAGCGAGCACCGAACAGCAAAACGCTGTTAAGGCCTCCGCACAATCAAAAATATAAGGAACAAGGAACAGATATTAGCGATTGGGATGTGGAAGAAGGAAGAATCTTCTTTCTTCTTTCTTCCTCATCCCAATCGCTAATATCTGATCCTTGTTGATCCTTGTTCCTGATTTTTGATTGTGCGGGGGCCTTTACGGTTATCCCCCGATGGTATACGTAGTAACGATATCTTCCGACAACACATGATGACATAGTACTTAATAAGCAATTTTTCCGCACGCCCATGGCGATAAGCTTCGCGGTATTATTTCTGCCAACTGACAGAAGTATTTAAATCTTAATTTGTATTTATATAATGCCTTTTTATTATTTCTGCCAACTAACATAAGTATTTAAATCTTAATTGTCATCCCGGTAAAAAAATTTTTCATATATAAACATATATAAAACTTGTATAAACATACATAAACATGTATAAACATATATATATAAACATATATAAACACATGTATAAACATATATAAACATATATAATTATAAATTAAATAATAATGTTTTATCGCCAGTAAATAATTAACTTATTAATCTCTTTGTTCGACCTAACTGGCCCATTTATTGTAGAAATAAATTCTTAGCACAACGTTTCGACCCTCGCTTTAGGTCCTTTTCAAGTGTAAATCTGTATATCATAGGCTGATAATAAAGTGAGACTTACAACAATAAAGTAAGAGAAAATCAAACATTAATACATACGTCTTACT
>NJRP01000414.1:130385-144012 GCA_003063835.1 Aphaenogaster floridana
TAAACAAAAAAGTCCTCTACCATTTTGCGATATTCACAATGGTTAACGAGATATTAAATGTTAAAGTCGTACGAATGAGAGCGCGCGGAGGGAAGTAGGACGACCCAGTGTCGGCACAGGCGGGATAAGGCTCGAGCGGGGATGGATACCCGGCGCGATGCGGCGAGATGTGGGAGTGGCTATGGAAGCACAGGCAGCGGCGTGCTGCCCTTCCCTTCGCCGCGCGCCGGGTATCCATCCGTGCTCGAGCCTTACTTATCCCGCCTGTGCCGACACACTGGGCCGTCCTACTTCCCTCCGCGCGCTCTCATTCGTACGACTTTAACATTTAATATCTCGTTAACCATTGTGAATATCGCAAAATGGTACAGGACTTTTTTGTTTATCTCGATCTCTTCTATCTTCCCTTAACCGGTGTCAAGAGTTGTGCGGGACACCCTATATATAAACACAGAATCTTAGATATAATAAATGATAAATATATAGTAAATAATATATAAATAATAGATATTGCAAATTTAATTAATAATGCAATTATCCACCTGTAACAATCTCACAATATTAATCCTTCCATGTGACTGCTAAGGTCTTGTAATAATTATTTTTTCATTTCAAACTGAAAACTCAATTAATAATAATACAATTGTTAATTATAACAATTTATTATTACTACGAGCAATCGTTAATTAATGCCTTCCGATTAGATCGATTAGAAAATCGATTAACGATTTACGTAATTTTTCATGGATTTTCTATAATCCAAATTTAATAAATTTGCAAACGATACTTTACATTTCTTCAAAAATATAACAATACAAGGTCGGCTTTTTAAATCCGAAAAAAATTGGTAATTAAAAAGCACCGATTATTGGCTCGGATTTTACTGGAACGCTTAAGCGTGACATATGATCGCTGAGATTTACTACTTGGCAACAACAATAATCCAGATTCAGCCAAATTTATTAAGAGCAGATTTTGCAAGCCACTCTTATAAGTTTCACAAGTAGACAGACTCACACGCACGCAACACTTATAGCAAAAGTTGTTATATACTCCTTGAATTAAAAAACTTATTACATCGTCAAAATGTTCAATGTACCTCCTAATTAAAAGATTGATTTGTCCACCTGTATATACGTCTAATAAAGAAAACAGCAATCTTAATAAACAGCTAACATTAATATTTATTGTATAAATTATATAATAAATATTATAATATTAGTATAATATTAGAATTATTAGTAATATATATATTAGTATAAAAAATTAGTAATATTAGTAATATATATTAGTATAAAAAATAAATTAATATTTTATATTGTAATTTGATATCTTTAACTTGTAATATGAGTATCTTAAAAAGATACATAGATGGAAGGTCCTGAGAGAGAGAAAGAGAAAACTTTATGAAACTTTCAAAATATTTTCCGTATAACGCAGCATGATCACAAATGATCTTTGGCGCAAATGTGATCAAGATTAATATCCGATACATCCTCGTACTTATTTCTTCCCGTTTCGTGAAAGAAATCGACGTTGTAAAAAAAGGGGATTTTTGAAATTTTAACATTTTTGTAGAAAACTCTGCTTCTACTCCATAGATTTTAATAAAATTAACTTTATTATTTGGTTTTATATCGACGATATAATCGTGGATAAGCTGTAAATTATAATATAGTAATCAAATATAGCAAATTGATTTATTTTATGATAATTTGCCTTGGAAACTAAATGTCAAAAACTTCTTTTAAACCGTTTATTTACAGTATTTATATAATATCGCAATTTTAAAAACGTTTAATTGTTTATAAGCCACGCTTGAATAGCGAACAGCTATTTAGAAATTAATGAAACTATATAATCTGCATATCCATTGTTATGTAAAGCAGCGAGATATTAATTACCAAATTCCTTGAACACGGAATAAATAAATATACAATTTAAATCATATTGATCTAATATTAATTCGTGGGTTACAAACGTTATTATCGCCACATCTCGAATCACATGTTGGTTATTGCTTGTTCTCAGTGTTGTAAGGTATCTAACTACATGAATCTAGTTACTTTATCTAGATACCTTTTGTGTATCTGCGTATGTAATTAGTTATATTTCTTAATTCAGTAACTATAACTGTAATTAGTTACATTTTATTTCGTATTTTATCTAAAATAACATTTTAGATACATTTAGAATACGTTCAGTACTACAATTGCTCACTGAGCGGCTAAGTAGCAATGTAATGTGATTGGTTGGATCTAAAGGTAAGAACCGATCACATTCGACTGCTACTTAGCCGCTCAGTGAGCGATCATAATTTATAAGTATTAAATGTATATGCAATATATATAATTCTCATGATTTCAACATAATGACCATTTCATGTAATACTATATATTTTTCTAAATACATATTTTACTATGTATATATATATATATAACAATAATAATAAATATATATTACTATATATTATTGTTACATACATATTATTATCTGCATAATATCTACATTTATTTTTAAAATAACTGAATCTATATCTAGTTATTTATAGAAAATATGTATCTGTATCTGTACCTACTAGTTACATTTTTCTTCAAATAACTGTAACTATATCTTGTTATTTTAAAAACTGTATCTCTTACAACACTGCTTGTTCTTACAACATGATCTTCTGCTAAAGCTGAATTGCCAACTCACATAATTAAATTGATATTAATATTTAATTTAATATTACTATGTGTTAATAAGCATCTTATATATTTTCGCATTATTGTCGAGAAATTTATTGCGAAAAATGTCAACTTTAAAGTCAGAGCTCAAATCCTTATCTGGCATCCTTATTTTCTGAGTAGGCATATTCTTATTATCCAACCACTAAAGATCTAATGATATTTCTAACGATAAATAATTACATATTATAGTAACACGAAAAATCCCGTCATTTCCAGAACATGCAACCTAAAGAAATAAATTAAGTATAGAAGTATATAGAATATAGAATAAGTAAATATGCCAATTCCATCTCGGGCAGATCTTCGATCTAACATTAATTTTTTAATTATAAATGTCATCACTATATATTACTAACTACTCGCTAGTTTACTGGTTTACTTAGTTACATTTTACAACGTGTTCTCCTGCTAAAACTAAAATACCAATTTATAGGATTAAAATTATATTAATAATCAATTTATATAACCGTAGGTACTAACGTAATCCGAAATATAGTGACTCGAATTTTAATATTTATAATTCATAAATTGATATTAAACTATCTGCCAGATAATTGGAATTGTTATACTTATTTATTTTGTGTTGTACACATACACATCATTACTTACTTGTTATCACTAAATGTGATTAACTGTTTTTGGATGGAAACCTCGGGCTTTGTTTTTAGACTTCTTCGAGATTGACAAATATTTATGCGTAAAGTTTCGCTTTCTGCACGATCCAAATCTTCTTAAAGCATTAAAGTCAGTTTTATAACATAAGAGAAATGATAAAAAAAGGATTTTACTAAGAAAAAAATTATTAGTCGATATATAAAGTACATTTAAGTAATTCCAATAATATAATTACGTTTACAGGAATATAATTACATTTAAGTATTCGCGAAAGATTAAATACATGCTAACAATAAGCTGTACGCACTTAAAAGTAAGGCTTTCTTATTTCTTTAGAAGAGTACGCGCTTAAAATTCTAGATCCTTTTCTTTTATTTATAATTTTATTATTTTTACTATACATCTTGTACTCCCTTTACATTTTTGTGACAAATGCATAATCTAATCTAGAGTATCTCGTGAGTTTCTTTTTTGATTGATATTTTCTATAAATTTTTTTTTAATTCATTCATATTCACAACTTATGAACAGTAATATGTATTATTCACAATCGCTATACAAATTTCGTTCGACACATTTTGTTGATATATATTTAACAACGGACGTAATCAACTTGTCTTAACACTCGAGAAGTCAAAGCGACTTCTATCAAATTTTTAACTAGTAACCTTGATATTATTTGATAGAGTCTTGTACTCTTTTCTTTCATTTTCCAACCATTGTGCTCTTAGATTTCATAGTTCTAGAAAAATTTCAATGCCGAAACGACTCGAATTAATCAAAGTACAATCTTAAAATAATCTTATCAAAAACACATTCACAACAGTACAAATTATTTAAATCAATGTCGAAACATGTTACTGACTCTGTTCGTTTGTAATTATCCGAAAAAAGAGTAAGAAATCGCGAAGATCAAGCCCTTTCTATCAACCTTTCTAGCAATTGTATATACATACGCGACAACCGCCTTTCTAACATTCTTGTAATTTTTAACAGTAACAGGAACTGCAACATCTAATGCCCAATCGTCAACCCTTTTAATATTCAGGGCTGGTTTTAGTAACAAACATACTAGGGCCAACATTTTTTCCAGGAACATTTCGGCCATTGATTTTTCTTCGCAGAAATTTACGCAATGCGAAAAAAAATGCTGCATACGAGAACTACGGGAAACAATTAGTGCGAAGTGTATAACGGACATCTGAGAGAATTATCTAATATCTTCCGGATTTATAATGAATGCAGAATGTGAATAAAGAGTTAATCTTTCTTTAGCAAATGCTTCGTGTAAAACTATATATATATATATATATATATATATATATATATATAACATTCGTCTTTTCATCATTTAATATTAGATATCTTGGCGACATTAAGCTTCGTTCAAAGAAATGTATATGTCAAAATTCTATTATCATCTCTTTGCATCCTTCACAGGCCGAATTCGTCAAAAACTTTTAATATTTTATGTTAAATAATTTATATATAATAATTGATAATGAATTAATTTCAAGCAATTTCCATTTTTCATAATTTTATTCCTAATATATATTTAATAAAATCCCGTTATATAATGAGAGGAATGTCACAAAAAATTAATCAATTGAAGAAAAATTTGTAGCCTATTTTCAAATCGTATAGCCTTAGCGGACCTTTAATACTAAATCTGTTTCTCAATTTGCCTGTTATATGGAAATCGCAATGATGCAAATGTGAAACGACAGCAATATTATTTCCGTTACATTATTTGCACGACTAGGAGAGGCGATTTTTGTTGGCAACTTCTAATGATTGAACAAATACATTATTTTATTATACGAAATTTATTTGACTTGGTACTTTCCATTGTTCATGATAACCGGTATAATTTGATTTCATTCAATAACACCTTGGCATAATAACGAGTTTGACAATCACTTCAAAAAATTAAATAAAGTCTGAGAACATGTTACATATCTCTCAAAAAATATCCGATTTGGCTTGTCAACGCTTTATAATAGCATTTTAGTCGTTTCCGTAATTTCCTTACAAATAGCACAATTTCCTCCATTTTTATCTCGGTTTTCCTTTATTTAGTTAATATATTTTCCAACTATCTTGTTCATTGCTATCTATCATCTTTCATTTTTTTACGTTTTCTTTTGTAATCAAAAATCACTTTTGCGTATTACGACCGTTCGTACAAGAAAATAGATTCTGTGAGTTTTCGTCTTTAAGATTCAACCGTAAAAGTTTGTCCATGTACAAAGGGTTCGAGCTGTTTCGCATTCGCTGATGAAAATTCGAATAATCGTTTTAAATGCACTAGCAATTTTGCTAGCGGGCTGCCACTCTACTCATATTCAGCTTTACCCTGCGTTGTTGCTCCCTAAGAGTCCATTGCATCAACAGTGTTACAGCTTTGGTTAACTAACCCGTTTTTCGACATACTAAACAACACCCATGTTCGCATCATAAATGTAACAATCAGAAAAAATATGTGTTCAAACTTGTGTCAAAAAATATACAAACATACGTATGCTGAATACCTTAAAACAAATGATGTTATGGGTGATGTTCTAAAAAAAGAGTGGAAAAATTGACAAAACTTTAGTTTTAGGGTGTAAAATACATTATACTTATATATTTTGCTGAATCAATTTGAAAATACCCTGAAATCTGCGTCAATGAAAATGCGCTTCTTAAAAATTTGCAATTTTTAAGATAAATTTTAACAGCGCAATTCTTCTATTTTAAATAATAGAATCTATTTTCATAATAAGGACAAATACAGATGTACAGAGGATTTAGTTAACCACGCTTAACACATTAATTGCTGCAACCAAACGCGTAAAAAAGCTTAACGTTGATTACGCTCAAATACATGGGCGATCGATAAAAGTCGTATAAAATCGTTTCAAATGCACGTGCAATCGCATGACTACTCGTGTATAAATAATATGAGAATCGCCGTATCTAACTACAAGTATAAGATAAGAAACAAGTTGTGAGCAGCAAATACATATGTATAATTACGAAATATATATTATATATAGAATACATATATATAACATATATTTCATGATTTTACCACAAACACACACATACACACGCACGCACGCACACGCATATACGCGTAAACGCACACTCACACACGTATGCACGCATGCACACGTAAGTGAAACAAACACACATAGGAGCACAACGGCAGCTAGATGATCGAACACTTTTGGTATGTTGGTTTCCTTCACTATTTTCGCGCTTCCCCTCTTCCGTTTTTTCATCGTTTTTTTTTTGTTTTTCTTTCTGCCTCTTGCATTCTATCTTCTTTGCGCATACATACATAAACACATGCACACGCGCACAACGAACATCACATGTACTGTATACTATTTCATATATATTACACGCTTTTTTTCCTTTTCACATGTCATTATCGGTTCATCGCGCACGTAAGAATTGAGAAAAATATATGTACATAAAAATGTCGTGGCGCAACAGCGATAGTAGAAGTAATAATTATAGTTCAATAGTAATAGCGTAGACATGGTAGATTAGAAGTTAAAGTATCGATTGCTAAATATAGTCGAATCTCGTATAATTTTCGCTTCCTTTCCTGTTTAGGGCACAATACATTATTTATCCTTTTTTCCGCGTCTCTCTTATAGCTATTCGTTAAGAGACTTTAGGGTACAGAAGGGAAAATAGGAGCGCTGCCGAGGTGGGAGTCACAGCGATAAATAGCCAATAAGTGTCGCTGGAAGGACATGAGTCACTATTTAAACCCAAATATCTCGAAAAGTATCCTACAGTAAAAGAAACACAGACAAGACATTGTGTTTCATATAACGCGGTCTTTTAATTATTTCTCGCTTCGCTTTTGCTCTTTCTTTGTACAATACTACTACATTATATTTTACATAGTTAGATCACTTTTCAATCACTATCATACATAAGAACTTGCAAAAGGTGTACCTCGTATCGTAAACCGCGAAATGTCCTCCGTTAGAAAAATTTCGTCGATGTCATTGTTGTATTTGGCGTCGGCGTTATTGTTATCGTTACCGTCATTGTCAGTATCAGTATTCGCATTAGCATCGTTATTATCGTTCTGATTGTAGAATAGAGCATTTAGAAAAATTATCGAAAAGTGAAAGGAGGAACAATAACGGTTGTCATCTCGCAACGTCTTGTCTTTAAATCGGTTTGCATTTGCGTACTGGTGGTTACAATGATAGATGTGCTGGTGATGGTGATAGTGATGGTAACGGTGATGACGAAGATGATAGAGATGGTGATATTGGTGATGACGAAGATGGCAATAGTTGCGGTTATAATGGCGGTGAAAATTGTGACGAGTGGTAGCAGAGTGGTCCATGGCAGGGGATCACTTGTCGGAACTCGAGCACTCCCCAGGCTGCTTCATTATCGTGTAATCCAGTCGATATTGGGCTGAAATTAAAAGGATTTCGTGTTCTTTGTGACGACAATTCGTGAACAGATTGTGTGATCACAGGTGAAACCACTCAGTATTCAGTACTTAAGTGCTGGTCACAAGTTTGTATATGTGACAGTTATGAGACAATACTCTATAGAAGAAAAACAAAAAAAATGAATATACTAAAAATTGTGCAACAACTATAGATATACTAAATTTGTCCTGATTTACACAAGATATTATTTATATACAATTCGATCGTATTTTTTCTTTAAAATGTGGTTTTGTTAATGTACGGATAATTTTATGTAACGTCGTCTTTCTTTTCAATTTTTTATTTTCCGGCATTAAATATCTTAACTTTAATCAAGGTTTTATCAAGATTAGATTAAATTCGTTTAAAAACTATGGTTTTGTTTTGTTTACGCATCAAGTCAGAAGTATCCTTTCTTCATGTAACGCAACCGCTCGATTGTATTAAGAGGACGTACCTTTCTTCGTGATATCTTCCATCGTCTGATCCTTGCAATCTATCGCGAGGTGACTGTTACTGCCGCAGTTATAGCAGGAGATCTTTGTCTGTGGGATTACCGCCGCCGCATACGTTACCACCGGCGTAGGTGGCATGTATGATGCTTGTACTGGTGCTGCGGCAGCCGCGTTCGGTGGCGGTGGCGGCGGCGGAGTGCTCGCGGATGCGGGATGACCCGTGTACGGATACATAATCTCGCCGTTCGGTTGGTATGCTGGTTGGTAGGTTGGTCGTGCGGACGGTCCATGCAAGAAGTTGGAATAGATACCGCTGCTGGGCCGTAGTGCAGCTGGGAAGTGACCGTGCGGTAGATATGCGAGCTGTGAATGTGTCGGCGGTGCCGGGAAGGAGACACAGTGCGACAAAGTCGGCGGTCCACCGTTCCCGTTGCCGGCCCCGTTGAGTATTCCCTGGCTCTTTTGTCGCATCGTACGCGTCTGCGAATTCTTCCTGGTAAGCTGCCTGCTCTCCGGTGGCACCGACGATTGCATTGATGACTGCTGGGGTGCCGACACAACGTACGGCGGCGCCGTCGCCATGGAATACACCGGTGCGGAACTCATATGGTCAGTGACAGACGGCGCGACATTGTTGTCACCGCCGCCGCTGCTACTGACCCATGGCGCAGCCGGTGGCGTCTCGGGGGGCGATCTACTGCCAGTGCTATCGGAACTACTGCTTTGGGAACAGTGCCGGCTGCTTTCAGAGTCTAGTCGCAGCGCTTGCAGTTGTCCAAGACAGTAGACGTGCTGAGCATTACATCTAAAAATACAATGCACATCATGATAGCTCGTTATGTAATTCTTTAACGTTAAATATTAAATGTTAAGTATTATGTTTCAATCAAGTCTATATTAAATCTCTATTAAAATTCAATAAAAATATTTTTCAATATTTCCTATTAATTTTAGATTCCACAAAAATCATTACTTCTTTCGTTTTAGGATAATTTTTCTAAAGTCTTTTATGGCTTTTAATATTTCTAACATATAAAATTTTATTAACTAAAATATTGTTTAAAGCACTAAGATAACTTATTCGTATGTACCTTGAATATCGATTTTGCATTCCAGCTACTGGTACAGTGAGACAAGCATAACATGATGAGTTCTGAGCTGTATACATTTGTGGTGGTGCAGGATACATTTGTATTGGCGCGGGATCTATCGACGGCATGCCAGGATAACGTCGGACATTAGGAGTAGTCATGTGATTGTGATAATGATGCATTGCCGGATGTTGTTCCTGTAATGGCATCGATTTCCCACTTGTACTATTGCTTGAATCACCCAAAACTTCCATGCCTGATGCCTATGGAACAAAACGAATACAAATTTATTTTTAAAAAATATTAAATATTATAGCATTACCAAAAAATGTTAAAATATCATTACCAAATTTTATGAAGATCTATTTATAACTTTATTCTAATATTTTTTAACGAAGAAATATAGGATTTATTTTTCTTATATTTTATACTTTATACATATATATTTTTAATAACAAGATACAAACACAATAACATCTTCTTATTCTCGTATTGTTTATAAAGCTAATATTCATTGATACATTCGTCAATACGTTATTCGTTCATTAAGTCAAAATTTAAAATAAAAAAGGAAACGCTCAAATGCATTATAACTTTTTTTGTACAAAATTGTTTTTATTTATAATTTGAAAGTTATCATGAGAAATTTCGATATTTGCTAAGAAAAATAGACTCAGATTAGACAAAGAATTCTTAAAGTCTTTATATGTTACGTGCCCCATATAAACCTCACCTCGTTTTCAATCGATTCGGCGAGCGAATGTGTGGTACTGCTAATGCTATCCAATTTCTTATCCGTTGAAATCTGGTTTAAACCGTTGGTAGTTTGACTTTTGACAATACTCCTCAACTGTCCCACCGCATTCGGTGTCAAGCCGATGTCCCTCAAGTCTTCGTCACTCATTCTTCTGATCTGTAGTTCGCACGCATGAATAATTCAGTTTCGAATTGTGTGCATATACGCGAATTGTACAGTCTGCACAGACATTCTGACAGCTGTACGAAAACGTGATTTTACTTACCTCATCGCGAGAAAAGTTCTGTAGGTTGCCCTTAAAATTGGGCATCTCCTTACCCAAGGTATCTCGCCCGAGGGAATCGCCCGAGTTGGATGACCTAAGTCGTGGTGGTGGTGGTTGTTTCGATTGGGCTGCCGAGATCAGAGTAGACGACGGACTGTTGTCGATGTTATGCCGGGAGAAGCCCGACGAGCTCGTGTTAGACAGAGGAACGGACCGCGATGATGGGAGTAACGGCGATTGACTAGGAAGACTTCTGCTTGCGCCGGGCGTCGGTAGAGGCGGTAGGGAGTTGTTGTTGCTGTTACTAGTAGTGTTCGAAACGGAGCTGCTCGTTTGGCTGTTTGAGACGTTCGATGATGTCGAGGTGGATTGGGTAGTTTGCGAGGACGAGGCGCGCGAGTTAGCACTAGTCCTGCCACGGCCCATCGGCGAGTTACTGCGACTAGGAGATCGTGACTGGGATGGCGAGGATTGGCGGCTGACTAAGGGGGAAGGGGGATAAGCCAACACATCGCTGGTATGATACATCAGCTGGTTTCCCATCATAACCTGACCTGTCCAAGGAGGCATATGGTTCATGGATGGGAAACCGAGATGAACGTATTGCGTAGTACCGCCAGATCCCATAGGCATTTGCTCTGGACCAGGCAAGCATAGTCCTGGTGGAGGTATCGTGAGACCGGGTGGTACTCCAGTGACCATAGCATTATTCCTCATTCCCATTTCTCCTAAACATGATATGTCAATATATTGAAACAATTTTAAATTTAGAAAATACACATAAATACATAAATCAGTCGAATGCGAGACTAACATTATCGTATTTAAAATAATTTTGTTTCATAAACAAGATGTAAAAATTTTAATACGAGGAAGTATATACAGAAATAATATTTCATTGTAAAGAATACATAGTGGATATAAAAGTCACTAATACTTTTTCATGAAAAAGTCAAGTTATTCGGTCACTATTGCAGTATAAATCTGCAAATAGATTTTCCGATAGAAAAGATTCTACATGACGTTTCGTTAAAAATAAACCAGATATAAAATTTTTGAGATAAAATATGAATAGTTTTGCGGTATTGCGTTGTAAAAAATAAACAAATTGCTGTTATGTATATTGTTAGTATAGTGGTAACTCTGTAATTTTATTAAGCGCACTGTATACGACTCAGCTGATTTGAGTAAGTTAAATAAGAAATGCAAAAATAACGCGCTAACCAATTATGTTCTCATTTTTCTAGAAAAACAGGATGTTGATACCGCTAAATGGCTTCACTACGCGATACGCTTTGCTATGTTATGTCATCAATTGTAATTTAAAATGATTTCCTTTCCGTGTCAATAAATATTTAGTAAGTATGCAACGTAGCGTACCATGATAAGATTGTATTGGCGGCGGCGGCATTAAGCAGCTACCTGGTATCTCAGGCTCCATTAATCTTTCGTTCGTACTCATGCACGGTGTACAGCCCTGTACAAATTTAAACTATATGTACAATTATACAATCAAACTATTTCAAGCTTTCAAAACAACTATTACTGTATTATTACACAAATTAATATATAAGTTTGCAATATTGCAATATATACAGTTGCAATATTATACAAATGTGTTATTGAATTTGTTACAAATTAATAAATTAATCTAAAATGACATATTGCATATTTATACTTTTGTACCTGATCAAAACATTTTTTTTCTGTTACATTTGAAAACTCAAAGAAACTCTATATGTATATATCACATTATTTTTTAAAATTGCAATTATTATTCTTTAAGAACTTTGAAAAAAAAATTTAATAGATACAAGATAATTCTAGGAAATCAAAAAAATAAATGTTAATCTTTTTAGAAATATTGACTCTACTATCATTCTTTAAAAAAATGGAATATTGTTCATTACTTGTGTCGGTTTAAAAGAAGAGTTTATCTTTGAAAGATTCAGACGAGCTTCTTCTTCCTGGAGCTTGATGAATATGTTGCCGAACACACTCTTCTGTTCGTATGTGAAGGCCGGATGATTCAGTGCCATCGTATACAGCAGCAGCAACTCTTCCAGGGGTTGATCGTCCACGTTAAAGGTGGTCCCGTTCAACAGGTTGGTGATCTCCTGATGGTCGAGGTTCGATAGATTCTTGTACAGGATCACCGCACAGGCATAATTGCACGAGTGCAACAGTGCCATGTAGAGAGCCAGTTTTCTTCGCGTGCGTTTATCTGTCACGCTGGAAGTCGTCAACTCGGCCAACTCCGAGGCGCTGTTTGCGTGGTGTTCCGTGTCACGTAGGTCATTGTAGTCCCGCTTGCCGATATCCTCGACGCACGTGCCGAGGTATCGTACTTCAAACGGCAAGCACATATTCAGCAATGTGCACATTACATCGATACGTTTATAACTAAACAGAAAAAGTAGATTAATGTCAAACAATGTTGTATCATCATTATATTATCATTATGTCACAACTGTATTACAATTTTTACACTAATTTAAAGTCACAGTTTTAAAATCCTGCTTATTTGCTTTATTTTAATCCCGATTATAGGCTTTCTGTCCCACTTCTACAATATCTGTATCGAATAAACTCGTTGCCACCGCAATCTTTGAAGAATAATACATCTAATTGAACCATTTTATATTGCATTACCATTTACTTTTCATATTATAAATATAATATACATTCATTATACATAATTATGAGTAATATATTTTAAATTCAGCCAGAAATGAAACATTAATAGCTAATTCAATGACTTTAATTTCTTGAAAATTAAGAGATAAAACTTCAATAACACATACACAATATCATAATTTTTTAATAATTTCGTACATTATCATTTCGATCTCACATAGGAGTTCTGATATATATTTTTATTGCAATACATAATTGTCTCGCATGCAAGCATTGATTTTTGATAATACTTTGTACTTAAACGTTCAAAATTAAATGCAGATTAGTTATTCTCATATAAGTGTTAGAATAATATGTAATTTTAAAATTTTCAACGTGTGCATGGTAATTTTGATAGAAATGAGCAATTAAATGCAATTAAACTATATTTCTAGCAAGAAGACATTCGAGTCGAAAGATACATGTGATAACTTGGAAATTTCATCAAAAATAACTTGAAATATATAATATACTCAGCAAACGAATGCGACAATAGTGTCTAATATAGAAATATATTCCTTCCCATTACGTCTTCAGATCTTACTTGTTTGCCACTTGATAATTTTCAACATATATATATAT
>NJRP01000415.1:110083-122486 GCA_003063835.1 Aphaenogaster floridana
GAATAAGGAAGAACACAATGATTTCAAACACCGAATTCAATTATAACTCTCTATATTTCGGTTAAGGTTATAAGCTTTAGCCCGTCTATGAAAGCGGCTCGGCACGACTTTACTCGAGCGAGGATGAGGACTGCCTGTCGAGCGAGAGTCTCCTAGCGCCACCGTGCGCCAATCAGCGCCGGCCCAGTGCTGCGGCCCTTGCGCGGGTTACGGGGCCCCTCGCGTTACATACTCCCCCTTTGGATCCGACAGCGGTCCTCAGCGAGGATCCAACATCCTGCTCCGGTAACGAAGGGGTGGTACCCTTCTTTGGACGGCCACGTCTCCTGATGGGTTTGACTGGTTCATGGGGGAGGCTACCTGGCTCGCCTCTTTCCCAAGCATCTAAATCTGAAACGTGGTGGATAGAGAGCAAAATACCTGTGGAGTTATCTGCTAATTGGTAACTAGTAGGGGATATGCGTTTGGCAATTTTGTAAGGCTCGTCTCTCTTTGGCGCAAACTTTGAAGTGACCCCCTGGGACGTGTTGCTTAACGTTCGTGTCTTGACCATGCCTTGATCACCTTCCTGGAAATCGGGAGCACTCCTTCTGGCTTTATCTGCGTATATTTTATGTCTATCTTGTTCCCGTTCATGCACATCGGCTACTTCTTTCATAGTATCGGCGATTTTCAGTAGGTAAGGTGTAACTTTCGACACGAAGCTTTCTCCTATTGCGATCTCGCGTAAATCGTGTTGTACATCCCCAGAATTTCGCATCTCCCGCGCGAACATAAGGAATGCAGGGGTGTTCCCGGTTGCTTGAGATGTGCTGGAGTTCATGGCGTACCTAATTGAAGGTAATTTAGTAGCCCAGTTGGAGTGTGCGGTACCCACGAGGATGGAGAGTTGCACTTTCATATCCCTGTTCTTCCGTTCTACAGGATTTGCTTCTGGATGATAGACAGGGGTCAGAGACTGACTAAATCCTAAACAATATGAAACTTGCTGCATTACTGCTCCAACGAATTGTGGCCCATTGTCAGAAACTATTCGCCGGGGGATCCCAAACCTGAGCATGACTTCGTCTATTAGAGTCCTGGCACAAGCCTCTGCAGTGGCGCGTCTTAGTGGAAACAGTTCGACCCATTTCGTCGCTACGTCTTCGACGATAAATATCCATTGGTATCCTTCCGCGGTAGTCGGTAGAGGCCCAAACAAAATCCATAGCCAGTACTTCGAATCTCCTATTAGCAGGTGTCCTTAGTAATCCGGCGGGTTTTAAGTTAGATGGTTTGTATCTTTCACAGTCGATACATTTCTTGACGTAACCTTCAACTGTTTTACGCATTCCTGGCCAATAATATTTGCCCGAAATCCGTTTTAGCGTTCTATCGACGCCATAGTGTCCAGCGGTGGGTACGTCGTGGTTTTCACATAAGATGCGTTCGATGGCGCACTTTGGGACGACCCAATGAGCTTCCTCGGCATCTTCCGAAGGAGCATACCTATATAACACACCGTTCGACATCAGGTACCCACGAGAGGTCCAATTTGCGAGACTGAGATCATCTCTCGTTTCAAAGGCATCGATAATCTTCTTAACCTCCGGATCCGATAGCTGTTCTTCCCTCAATTTAGCCATCCGAAGGTAGGTCGATGACAACTGTACATATGCCGCAATTTTCCTCGTTATCCTTCCTACACGGAGGCCTCGAGAGCGTCTCGGCGACGACATTCATTTTTCCCGGAGAATACGTGATTTTGAGGTCATGTTCTTGCAGACTCAATGCCCATCGGGCTAATCGACCAGACGGTGATTTCGGACTCATGAGCCACCTCAACGGCTGATGATCTGTACCTACTGTAATTTGAGCACCGTCAATGTATCCTCTAAACTTTGCAATGGCCCAAACGATTGCAAGGGCTTCTCGTTCCGTAGTGCTGTAGTTGCGTTCTGCTGAAGTTAACAAGCGACTGGCATATTCCATGGGCCTCTCTTCATTGCCCTCTCCTTGCGCGAGGATCGCCCCTATTGCGTAATTGCTTGCATCTGTCCGTATGGTGAACGGTAAACGATCATCCGCTTGTATGAGTACGGGGGCACTCGTAAGTGCTTTTTTTAATCCTACGAAGGCCTCTTCTTGGTCCTTTGCCCATGTCCACGCGGTATTCTTTTTGGTTAGTAGCGTTAATGGCCTGGCGATCGCCGCAAAATTCGGAATGAACCTTCGAAACCACGAAGCGGTCTGCAAAAATGTAAGTAGGTGTTTCACATTCCTCGGCGGGGAAAGATCCAGAATTGCTGCCACCTTGTCATCGTCCGGGTGAATGCCTTCAGCAGAAATGCACATGCCCTAGAAATTTTATTTGTGAGCGAGCAAAATTACATTTTTCTCGTTTAGCTCGCAACTTAAATTCGCGTAAACGGTTAAAGACTTTTTGCAGGTCCCTTACATGCCCTTCAAAGTCGGTCGAGATTACGATTATATCGTCTAAGTATATCATTACCGTGGTATCCTTTAAGCCTCTTCGGAATTGGTCCATCAGTCTTTGAAAAGTGGCACTAGAATTTTTTAGGCCGAAAGGCATGCGTTTGAAACGAAAGATACCAAATGGTGTTGTAAATGCAGTTTTATCTCGATCTGTTGGTTTCACGCTTACTTGCCAATATCCCGAACGGAGGTCCATAGTTGACATATAAAGAGTTCTTTTTGCAAAGTGTAACAACTCTTCGATCCTCGGCATCGGGTAGGAGTCTGTTTTTGTAATAGCGTTCAAACGACGATAATCAATGCATACTCGTACCGCACCGTCTCTCTTAGGTACAAGTACCACTAGGGCTGCCCATGGGGATTCGCATTCTTCGATAACATCGGCTTCCAGCATAGCGTCGATTTCCTTCTCTAAGATCTCTTTCTTCGGGCGAGACATTTTATACGGTGGCGCGGTGTGTTGTCACCTGTATCAATGGCGTGTTCGGCATATGGCGTCGGTTCTCCCCCTAGTGCGAAGATGTCTTCGTTGTTCGCCAAGATTTCCTCAAGTTTCTCACGTTGATCCGGAGATAGGGCTTGCGCTTCACCGTCTCTTAACATATTAATGTAATTCAGCTGCAAAGTGTCAATTATTTCAGTAGGATTCTCGAAACTTAGTTTGTGCGGTTCGTAATCATCCGCAAAGTACCATATACATTGTGGTACATTTATTATAATTTTTGCCTTTTCAATGAAATCCATGCCAAATAATGTATAATTATTTTCTGCGCGCGGTATTATAAGGAATGTAGTTCTTATCGTACGGTTCTCTACGTAAACATCGACTTCGGTTATTAACACGCGTTCTTCGCTTCGCATGCCGTCCGCTAATCCGATGCGCAAATTCGATTTCTCGAATTTTTGTCCCTTCTCGACGAGGATTTTGTAGAGACTATGTCCCGCGACGCTCATCTTTGCGGCAGTGTCGATCAAACCCGTACCTTTCGCTCTTAATATTTCCACGTTTAGAATCGGTCGATTCCTATATTTCGCGTGTACTTCGGATGCGTCGATAAGGCAAAATTCAGGTTTCACATCGCTTTCATTGCTCTTGTCCGCTTTATTGCATTTCGGACAGTCTTTACGGAGGTAACCGGGGTTTCCACAACCGAAACAAGTTATAGCAGGTTGGGAACGTTGGCTATTCATTTACGCGTCATTCGCGTTAATGTCCGTTTTGTATTTCCTACTCGGCGCGATTGAATTACCCCCGTGTTTCTTTTTCAGACTTCTGCATTCCTCTACGGTGTGTCCGAAGTTTTTGCAGTATTTACATCGCGAACGGATCTCGTATTTACGCGACGATATCGGTTGCTCATGTGTTTCGTTCTTTTCTTCCGCTGTAGTCTCTTCGACTTCTCTTGCGAGTTCTATTAATTCCGAGAACGACGTGACTTTTTCGCGTGGTATTTCCTACCGAATTCTATACGATAACAATCCGTAAAGGATATCTAATTGGATGCTTTCTGTCAACGGAGTGTCGTACGGAAGTTTCGAGAGTAGCGCACGCGCATTGCATATAAATATGTCCGTCGATGTGTTTTCTTCTTGCTCGCGGGAAAAAAGCTCTTTGTATATACGATACGCCGGTTTCTTAGGTTTGTACGTTTGTTTCAGCAAATCTAACGCGGTATTCCATGTATCAACCGTATATTTGACGCCATGCCACCACGTCGCGGCGAGATCCGTAAGAAGAATCGGTAATCCTTTTAGCGCGTTTTCATCGAATATATTCGTGCAGTTTTTATACGTAACAATTGCATCGATGAAAGCTTCTACATCGGACGTTTTATTTTGTTTTATTTATATTGAAACGAGAGGTACATCGCGAAAAATTGCCTTGCGGTTGCGCGACGTTTGCGACGGGGACGTTTGCAGCAGATATTTGTATCTGTTGTAGAAGAATCGAGAATTGTTCGTTCGTTAGCGTAATTGCATTACCTGTGTGGCCTTCCGCCATCTTGGCCGCTTCCTTTCGTACCTGAGATCCTTTATTTCTCCCGCTTATTCTAAGTGGTATCAACGTCCTTGTTCGTGTTTGCGACCGTGTTGCCGGTCGTGTTGACTCACGTGAGGACGACGTTTTGGCTCGAAGTAATGGCTTCCGTCATAAACCTGCCCCACGTTGGGCGCCAATTGTATGGGCGGCTAGCTGTGGTGTGCCGGCAGTGGGTTGCGAACAGGATTCTTACGGCGGATAGACGACTTCTCTCGTGCGAATAAGGAAGAACACAATGATCTCAAACACCGAATTCAATTATAACTCTCTATATTTCGGTTAAGGTTATAAGCTTTAGCCCGTCTATGAAAGCGGCTCGGCACGACTTTACTCGAGCGAGGACGAGGACTGCCTGTCGAGCGAGAGTCTCCTAGCGCCACCGTGCACCAATCAGCGCCGGCCCAGTGCTGCGGCCCTTGCGCGGGTTACGGGGCCCCTCGCGTTACAATATGTCAATCGTCACGATATTACTTCATTAACTTTGCAAGCAATATGTGATGCTAACCAAAAGTTTTTGGATGTCTTCACCGGAGTACCAGGCAAGATCCCGCAAGATCCATGATGCAAGAACATTTTCATTATCATTTATTCGGCCTAAAGTGCTGCAGATGGGACGAGACTTTCATATACTGGGAGATGCCACATATCCAATAAATGAAATCGTCATGACGCCATATCGAGAATATAGAAATTTTACAGAAGAACAACAAGAATTTAACTACCGATTTTGTCGTACAAGAGTTAAAATTCAAAATGCTTTCGGGTTCCTAAAACAAAGGTGGAGGCAGTTGATACGGACGGATATGTGGCGTGTTTT
This sequence comes from Aphaenogaster floridana, assembly GCA_003063835.1. NCBI lineage: Eukaryota > Metazoa > Arthropoda > Insecta > Hymenoptera > Formicidae > Aphaenogaster > Aphaenogaster floridana. The sequence continues at coordinate 115,417 of NJRP01000415.1, forward strand.
GAAAACGTCAAAATTTATAATTTCATGTTGCGTGATGCACAATTTATACATTGAACGGAATGATTTTCTAAATGAGTTAGTAAATAATGCAAGAAACGACCAAGAAAATTTTGTACATCACGACGACATTGCTAGACTTGGTCAACTGAAACGTGATGAATTGTCTAGACAATTTGTATAAAAATTGACTTAATCTCTACTACTATACTTAACACAAAATAATGACATAACTAATATTGACATTGTGAAAGAAAATGTATTGTGAATTGTAAAGAATATATAATGATTGAATATATGGACCAATCAAAAACATTTATTTTAAAAAATGCTTAACTGCAATCTGTACTTGTAATATTCCAATTTATGCACAACCTATAATTTTGTTCCTGTAGTCGCTGAAGAAGGCCCAAACCAAGGGCCGAAACGTTCAAATAAACAATTTTCAATTGCAACCACACAATTCTTGCGCAATTCTTACCGCGCTTGGCTCTCAATTAGCCCAACGAAGTCCACTGATTGACATCTCAAAGCCTTAATTCCTCATTTATAACGCTGGCTGAAAGTATGCGTAACACTTCATTTTTTCAATTTATCAAATACAATTTCGGACACAACATCGTACAACGCATGAAAGCATGGAGCAACACACACAGAACTATTACTAAGATGCATTTACGCATTAATTTTGTTAGAATACGCTAATTATATGCGAGTTTGTAAACGCGGACCGGGATCGATAGATTTAGGGAAGCGCGGAAAGACGATGCCGGTGCGGTGGCGTACGCGATCCACCTTTTTCCTTACGCGACCGTCCAGGTGAGCTCACCGTCCGCGAGCAATATTGCGGTAATCGTTTTGGCGATTGTTGTAATTTAAGATATGTACCGAGCGTGAACTGGCGTGAACACTGTCTCCGTTGGAGTAGATTTATTTTCCGTTGTAGTCAAGGTTTTGTTTGACTGAGTTATTTTGTTACTTTTGTTTAATAAAGTGTTGCGTTTCAATTCGTACTCACGTGTCGGCGCAAGCTAAAGTCTGTTCTTAACCCTTAATATTCAACAGGTTATGGGCCCAGGCGCCGACTGTCGTCTGAGTAACGCTGTAAATATTAAAGTAATAAATAAGTTGCGGCAACACGTGCGTATTGAAAAGCTATCGAGAGAAACCGATGTGCCGGTGGTAAAAGCGTAGGCTACGTTAAGACACAGATAAAAGAAGTGTATCTGTAGGATACACAGTAAAAGTGAAATCAGAAAATTAAAATTAAAAGCGATAATAAAAGTAAAAGTAAACTAAAAAGCGAAAGAATACATAAGGACATACAAACGGAGAAAACAGATAGCACGAGGTCAAAGCGACAGGTAAGCGTTAAGGTTAGGTGAAGAACTAAAAATATGGCGAGAACAAACGCGGAAGACACAACAAATGTCGAAAAGCTAATCGATGCCGAAAGTTTCCAAATATGGAAATTTCAATTAAGTATTTTATTCAGGGCAAACGAGTTGTTCGAGGTAGTGACTGAAGATACGGCAGCGAATAGAAGAGACGCTCAGTGGCTAAAGAAGGATGCCATCGCACAAAAATTGATCGTTACCACAGTCGACAGAAAACCGCTGATGCACCTGCTGAATTGTCGCACGGCGCATGAAATGTGGTCGAGGATCTGCGCCATATATGAAAGGGACAACGAGCAACAAAAGTGCAGCCTCTTACAAACATTTTACAGTATAGCCTACGAGAGAAATGCGGACATAGCCGCTTACATAAGTAAACTCAAGAACATTGCAACAAGACTGAGTGCGCTGGATACCAAGATTAGAGATGAGATGACAGTCTCGAAAATATTGGCTACACTTCCTGAAGAATACAAACATTTTGCCAGTGCGTGGAAGTTGACGTCAAAAACCGAGAGGACGCTGGACAATCTAACGGCACGCTTGATAGCCGAAGAAATGCGGGTTACGGAAAGGCAAACTGAAGACAACGCAGTAGCATTCAAGGTAACCAACAGAAAGTGTAATAAATGTGGTAAACCGGGACACTTTGCTAAAGACTGTAAAGTAAAATTGCAATCCGCTAATAGAGACACACGGTGTTACAAGTGTAACAAAACAGGACATTTAGCGAGGTCTTGCAGTAAAAAACAGCAAAAGTGTGATAAATTCTGCAGCATCTGTAAGAAAAATAATCATGTCGACAAAGATTGTTTCTACAGGAAGAAGAAATCTGATAAAGAAGAAAAAGTGGCTTTTTTGGCGACACGCCCAGAAGCAGACGATGTCTGGATAGTAGACTCTGGAACCACGTCGCATATGACCAACACGCTGGATCATATGGAGAACTTTGAAGAGACAAAGTCAACCATAGGAGTAGCCAAAACAGACGCGTCGATGACGGCAAAAGGATCCGGTTCGATTGAATTCGACAGCTGTGAGTTGAAAAATGTTATGTATGTACCGGAACTCAGCACGAACCTGCTGTCTGTGCACGCGATCACGGCTAGAGGAGGACAAGTAGAGTTTGCAGAGAATAAAGTAAAAATCACACACAATCACAAGACAATACTGACGGGACAAAAAATAAAGAATGGTCTGTTTCAGGTGCAACTGAAAGCTAATAAGAGCCGATCCTTTTTAGTGAACAAATCAAATAATGATGCGATTAACTGGCACAGGAAATTAGGACACATCGGTAAAGATAACCTGAGCACCCTGTTAAAAATTAGCGAGGGTATGAACCTAAAGACTCTAGATTTGAAGCAACTAGAAGAAGTGTGCGGGATATGCCAAAAGGCGAAACAGACAAGGACAAAATTTGGAGAATCGAGAGCAAGGGCGTCAAGACCGTTGCAAACCGTACACACGGACTTATGCGGACCGATTAATCCCCCGACCTGGGACGGAAATAAATATTTTATCACTTTCCTGGATGACTTTACACATTATACAAAGGCCTTCTTGATCAAGAGTAAGGAAGAAGTTTTTGAAAAAATTAAAGAATATACAGCAAGAGTGGAAACCCGCTGGGGCACTCGAATCTCGAAGTTGAGATGTGACAACGGTAAAGAGTTCATAAACGATAAAGTGATATCGTGGTGCAAAAATAAAGGCATCGAAATGAATACTACCGTACCGTATACGCCACAGTTGAATGGCAAAGCAGAAAGACTAAATCGTACCTTGATGAACAAAGCCAGAGCTTTACTCTTCAATTCGAGCCTCAAAAAGGAAATGTGGGGAGAAGCCCTGTACACATCGGTCTATCTCGTCAACAGATCCCCAACGGACACATGGAAACCTACAGTCCCGTGATAGGTATGACTGCACTGAGAAGCTTGTTTGCTGTAGCAGTGATGAAAAATTATCGAATAGTCACTTTCGATATAAAAACAGCGTTCCTGTACGGTGATCTGATAGACGAAGTGTATGTATACCCACCGGAAGGATACAACAGTCAGGATAAAGTCTTCAGATTGAAAAGAGCGCTGTACGGCCTCAAGCAGGCACCCATCAGATGAAACAAAAGGTTCGCAGATTTTCTGAAAAAAAAAGGTTTGGAACCTTTAGAGAGTGAACAGTGTTTGTTCAAGAAAAGCAACAGTGAACTTATCATGGGAATCTACATAGATGACGGAATTGTACTTGGCAACAACCCTACGGAAATCCGACAAACAATTGAAGAACTCAAAAGAGAATTCAAGATGACTATAAACCGGGAACCTACTGCCTACGTAGGATTCGAGATTGCAATGACGGAAGGCACAGTGAAACTGATCCAGACTGAATACGTAAAGAAAATAATTAAACAGTGCGCGAGGGAGAACTCAAAACCGTCCAAGATACCAATGCCGCTGGGAGAAAAAACTGAAACCAGACCGCAAAATTCCAACTTTCCATACAGAGAAATTGTCAGAAGTTTACTTTACATCTCGACAAAAACGAGACCCGATATAGCATACGGAGTGAATTTTTGTAGCAGATACGTTGAAGCGCCGACGCAGGAAAGGATAAGAGATGTCAAACATCTCCTGAAATGTGTGGGAACACAGACCAAGGCATTAAGTATAAAAGTACCGGAAAGCCTGATCTTCTGGAAGCCTACTGCGATGCAGACTACGCTGGAGACCCCGAAACAAGAAGAAGCACAACAGGGTACGTGATTCTTCTTGGAAAAAGCGCAATTAGCTGGTGCTCAAGAAAACAGCCTGTCGTGGCTTTATCCAACACGGAAGCGGAATACATCGCCGCTGCTGAGTGTTGTAAAGAACTGCAATATCTCAAATCACTGCTGGAGGAACTGTTGTGCACGCGAATAACGATAGAACTGAATATTGACAATCAAAGTGCGATAACTCTCATTAAAAATGGTATAGTGAACAGACGATCAAAACACATAGATGTGAAATTTAGATTCGTGCATGAACTGGTAAAAGACGGCGTGATAAAATTAAAATATTGTCCGACAAGCGATCAATTAGCCGACGTGTTAACGAAACCGTTGAATACGGTTAAATTTGAAAAGTTTAGGGACGAATTAACGACAAACTAGCACATAATTAAAGAAAGATGTTAGAATACGCTAATTATATGCGAGTTTGTGAACGCGGACCGGGATCGATAGATTTAGGAAAGCGCGGAAAGACGATGCTGGTGCGATGGCGTACGCGATCCACTTTTTTCCTTACGCGACCGTCCAGGTGAGCTCACCGTCCGCGAGCGATATTGCGGTAACCGTTTTGGCGATTGTTGTAATTTAAGATATGTACCGAGCGTGAACACTGTCTCCGTTGGAGTAGATAGATTTATTTTCCGTTGTAGTCAATGTTTTGTTTGACTGAGTTATTTTGTTACTTTTGTTTAATAAAGTGTTGCGTTTCAATTCGTACTCACGTGTCGGCGCAAGCTAAAGTCTGTTCTTAACCCTAAATATTCAACAAATTTCTTAAAAGATTGCATTAGAAACGACATTGTTCCCCCACATCTAAACAGATTTTCGTCGTATGGTACACATTTACACAACCAATTATCCATAGATAAATTCAATCTTATTTTTAAACGATTCACAAAGAGTATGATGAGAAATGAGATCTATGACTTACACCGGTCTATACGGCTTTTACAAACAAAATGCTATAAACTTACACGAGCGTTAACACACACATTGCCGATATCGATATGTAACAATTTTTTTAACTCGCAAAACAAATCTCTCTTTCTCCACTTTACCAATGAAAGGTCTAGATTAAACAAAAAATTTGATTGGCTTTTCCAAAAACAAAAATATATCAAAAATTTACAAATCAAACCAATACAATATTATGCAAACATACCAACATATAACAAAGATAAGCCACCATCCACTGATTCACACACCTATCCTTTTCCAAACCAACTCTCACACAACAGATTCTCACTCCAACCATCCACCCCATCTAAAGACTCATTCAATCTCACCATAAACATTAATCCCTCCAATTTTCATGAATCTTCCCCCTCTCCTTTGTTAATACAAAATAAATGGTTCGTAAATTTGTCTTCCATATCTATACCTGTAGAAGTTCAACAACTTTTACAATTGGGAGACAACTTTTGCTTACCTTATTTCAATAAAGACAAAATCACCATAGAATTCATTAAAAGTATCGAACAGAATATCCACAAACTCCCCATCAACTTTAGACTTAATACTCGCAACAGATTGATACCTCTAGTTAACCAATTGTCTAATTACTCTCAGAAAATATCTCCTTTGGACCGCCTATTGATCAATGCCTCGACTTCTGTCAAAAATTTCACGCATGATAATCCTGACATTATCTTCACGAGAGCTGATAAGGGCAACGTCACCGTAGCCCTTAACAAATCTGATTATCTAATGAAAATGAACATCCTCCTAAATGACAAAAAGACATATATAAAAATCAATAAAGATCCCACGAATAAATTAATTAAAGACTTACACAGTATGTTGGCCAAGTGGAAAAAGAATGAAATGATAGATGACAAGATGTATAGAAAATTGAATTGCACCGAAGGAATTCTCCCTAGAGCATACGGCGTCCCTAAGATTCACAAACCAAATGCACCCCTTAGAATCATCGTGTCATCAATTAACAGCCCACTATATGAATTAGCCATTCTCTTACATAAGGTAATACATAAATCCATACCAACAACTAACAGCAATATATTAAACAGTTTTAACCTGGTCGAACAATTAACTCATAAGTTCATACCTGAGGGTTTTCAATTAATACCATTAGATGTCATATCTCTTTTCACCAACATCCCTATAGATCTCGCATTAGAAAGTATCCAAAATAGATGGCATGATATAACAAAAAATTGTCCATTAACACAAGAAGACTTTATCGAAGCTATCAGATTTGTTTTAGATTCAACTTACTTCATCTTTAACAACTCATATTACAAACAAACATTTGGCACACCTATGGGATCACCCCTTTCTCCCATCATAGCTGACATCATCTTACAAGACCTAGAAAAGAAGGCCATCGATCCTCCTGATTCCTTTCCCTTTTTACTATAGATACGTGGACGATATCGCTCTTGCTGCTCCTCCTTCCATGTCTGATACCATTCTACAAACATTTAATTCATTCCACCCTAGACTACAGTTTACAATGGAAGAAGGAACAAACAACAGATTAAATTTTCTTGACGTAACTATAATACTGACAAACAATTTTTTAACTTTCGACTGGTACCACAAACCTACATACTCTGGAAGGTACCTACACTATGAATCTCGACACCCTCTATGCCACAAAAAAGGTACTGTTATAAGCCTAGTAGATAGAGCATTTCGTCTTTCCCATCCCACTTTCCACAAAAACACTAATAACTACACACAACACCAAAATTAACAATCAGAACATTAACAATAATTCTACTAACAATAAAAGTCTCACACACACCTCTTATTTTAATATACCATATATACCAATATTCTCAGAACAGTTTGTTCCTACGATCAGAGATTTGGACATTAAAATATCTTACACTGGGATGAATAAATTGAAAAAATTCATCCACACACATAAAGATAAA
>NJRP01000416.1:16038-40443 GCA_003063835.1 Aphaenogaster floridana
AAATTTGTATTTTGATGAGAATGTACGATAAACTACGTCTTGATTGCAGAAGTTCAGTGTATATTCTCAAAAGTTGTAGAACTTTTTTACGAGAAACTACGTTTTATTACGACATTTACATTTTCGTATTTGTTCCTACTATTTCGTATTTTGTTGCAGAAATGCGTGATTTAACAGTAAAATCACGTAGTTCTTTGTAGTTTTTTTTCCGCCAGGGAAAGAATACATATATATGTTAATCATTAAACTGTCAAATATAACTTGATTCGCGATAAGTAAAAACAGCTACAAGGCGTAACCGGTGAGACCGCGATAGGTCGCTTACGGTGTAAACACTTGGTGGCCACTGGCCAGTCCTACTTTGGGTCACGGTATCAGGCCGCGCAATAGGTCTCTCGGTGTAAACGTAGCCAATGTTTTACTATGCAATTCGCCGAAAATTTTTTGATTCCGTTTTTTAATTCGAGCATCATTTATTATGCTGGCACTATTAAGGATTAAAACAATTGCGCGACTTTTAGGACACCCTATACGCATGCATATTATTGTCAATATAATTTTGGAAAAGTAACCCATTAATAATGCACGCGTGTGTATACTGATGCGTTAGCTGAAAATTAAGAAAGTTTTTCTCACGCCTAATGACGTAATCACGACAACGTGGTGTGATGATTTCATTAACGATAACGCATTCTTGGTTCACCTAAACCTAATCACGCGAATTTAATTTATTTCTTTTGAATTTGAAATTTTTATCGCGATTTCACGCGGATCCTCCGCAAGATCGTATTCGAAAAATCGTATGATGTCTGATAGATTTATCACTGTGCAACTGATAAAACGGATATCAGTGCATATGTGAAATACCGTGACCCTTACTTGTTGAACAGTGACCTTTAAGAGTAGAATATTTATCACTCCTGTCCTTGATACAGATAGATCGAACGGAAGTATTTGAGCAAATTGTTTAATGAATAAATAATCGATATATATATATATATATATATATATATATATATATGTATGTATATATATATCTGTACTTCAGAGGTAAAGGATCGTATGTCCATTTTTTGTCAAAATTGAGTTGATACTTTTTCTAATATACCAGAGGCTCAAACTTTAATGTAGTAAAAGATGTTATGTCCATTACGACTCGTTTCTAAAATAAAACACTTAGAAAAAGAAATATAAGTAAGAGAAAATGCCATTTAAGGTCGCGGCGGTTCTTGGTACCTAAATAATAATTATTTTTGTGAATATTCCTACTCATGCGAACTGCGCGCCGCATATTCGTCGGTCTTGAAACACAGTCCTTACATGAATTTAATATGTCAATTTAATATGTGAATTAATTATTCCGGCTTCATGTAAGGACAGTGTTTCAAGACCGACGAATATGCGGCGCGCAGTTCGCATGAGTAGAAATATTCACAAAAATAATTATTATTTAGGCACCAAGAACCGCCGCGACCGTAAATGGCATTTTCTCTTACTTATATTTGTTTAATATCGCGGTCTTATTCTTAACTTAGAAAAAGTACAGATATATACAGTACGTTTATTATTGATAATTATACTACAAAACATGTCACTTTCATTGCTTTAATAAATATTCAAAAAATTAAATTGCTACTTTTATTTTATATCTAAAAAAATACACTCTTTTCCTATTTAAAACTTTAAACTCTGTTTTCTCTAAATTTATAATAATGGATATACGATTCTTTACCTCTAAAGTACAGATATATACACTGACGGAAATGGAAATCCCAACACTAAGAAGGAGTTATACTAAGTAAATGGAAATTACACAGAATATTTCTCTACATGATTTATTACATTGCTACACGCTCATCCTATGAGTCATGACCTTGTAACTGGTATCAATGTAATAACTCATGTAAACAAATATTCTCTGTGATTTTCATTTACTTAGCATAACTCCTTCTTAGTGTTGGGATTTCCATTTCCGTCAGTGTATATATCTATGTGTGAATATAATAATCAAAATAAGATGAAACTCTAATCGCGAACATTGTAAACGATGAACAATAATATATTAACTTCATATTAACAGTATAATTATCTTCACTATAGCTATGGAGCAGTTTAAGCCCACAGACGCAACGACAAATCCCTCATTGATTCTCGCTGCCGCTAATCAAAAGAAGTACGCTCATTTAATCGAGAAAGCTGCGGAATGCGGCAAAAAGTCCGGATCGTAAGTATATGCATTTATTATGACATGACTAACTTATTGTTACATCTATTAGTTTTCTTGCGATGTTATTGCGATATATTTAAATATATCGCAATATTAATAATCATATATATGTATGTGTATATGTACAATATATATATAAAAAAAATACATATAATCTCTTTTTCAGTACTTTGGCCGAACAAGTTGAAGCAGCCCTCGATATCACGTGTGTTCTGTTCGGCAAAGAGATCTTAAATATAATACCCGGAAGAGTTTCCACAGAAGTGGATGCCAGATTGTCCTTTAATAAGGAAGCCAGTATCGAGAAGGCGAAAAGATTGATCGCTTTGTACGAAGGGCTCGGAGTGAGCAAGGAACGCGTCTTAATTAAGCTTGCATCGACTTGGGAAGGCATCCAAGCGGCAAAGTAAATAAGAAATGAAATTAAAATATGTATTTTATACTCGATTAATAAACATGTTCCGTTAATAATCATTAATAACTTTTTTAGAGAATTGGAAGAAAAATATGAAATTCACTGCAATCTGACGCTGTTGTTCTCCTTTACTCAGGCCGTTGCTTGCGCAGAGGCTGGAGTTACTCTCATTTCGCCGTTTGTTGGTAGAATCCTTGACTGGTGAGTGTCAATCTTATTTGTATATAAATTTGTACAAGAGTAAAAATAAAAAATTTTGTTTAGGTATGTTGCAAATACAGATAAAAAATCTTATGAAGCAAAGGAAGATCCAGGCGTTATTTCTGTAACGCAAATTTATAATTATTATAAAAAGTTCGGTTATAAAACGGTCGTGATGGGTGCTTCGTTCAGAAACGTTGGTAAGTATTTTAATCTATACAGTGTTCCACAGAACTTCGACGGATTGTATCGTCGAAATGGTTTGAGATAAAAAGTTAACAGATTAAATTAAATAGTATTAAATGTCAACTTTTGAAGTTACTATTATGCATTTATGTGCATGCATGCAGATGTAAAGTGCTGTTGCATTCGTTTTTTAAATGGTTTACCATACTTTTTAATGCACTAATCGGCGTAATTTTTCATTTTCTACAGGATAGTATTAGGGTATTTTTGCAAAAAAATTATTAGTTTCCGAGATTTTTTCATTTAAATATTTGTATATACCTTTATTTTATATTATAGGAGATATTCAAACGATCCACTATCGTACTTTAAACATTTTCATTTATTTACATTTATTTTTATATGTATTTACTTATATATATTTATTTACTTATTTATTTATTATTGAGGACATTTAAAGAATATACTTTATTCTCGTTCAATCTACAATATTCAGGACATTACAAAGCGCATTTCGTTAGAAATATCCAAAATTACAGAAACACAAGTTAATAGTGCGATAAAAAACATTAAATCTAGAATGAGAAAATGTTTAGAGTGCGATGGTGGGCCGTTTGAATATCTCCTATACTATAACAAAGGTACAAATATTCAAATGAAAAAGTCTCTGAAACTAATAATTTTTTCGCAAAAATACTCTAATACTTTCTTGCAGAGAATAAAAAACTGTGCCGATTAGTACATTAAAAATATAATAATCCATTTAAAAAACGGATGAACTTTACACTTTCATGCATGCACATAATGGGAACTTCGAAAGTTGGCGCATTTAATACCATTTAATTTGTTAAAATTATTAAATAAACAAGCTTGACTATTTATACAAAACAACTATAATCTAAGGTAGGTCGAGACGAGCATTAAATTTAGGTGAAATTATGGTAAATATACCGATCAGGAGACCCACCTCCTATGACCTTGACCTATGTTATCAAGGTCACCCCCCTGAGTGACCTTCAGAAGGTTTTAGCTGTCGCTCGTTTTTTATTAAAAAGTTATTAACAAAAAAAGTTTGAAAAATCTAGCAGTTATTTTGAGTATTGAGAGGCATAAACGACTAATATTACGTTTTTTTTTAAAGCAGAGAATACTTTATTTCGCGAGAAAGTCGCTGCTTTACCAAAAGACAACATTTAAAGCAGTAAATTGTTGATAAATTGAAGTCTTTGTTAAAGCAGAGAATACTTTATTTCGCGAGAAAGTTTGAACAAAATTTAATAAGAAGAATCCAAGGAAGAATCAAAACAGAAACATTATCAAGAATGTATGCGTGCGCTTATGTCTTTTAATACTCAAAATAACTGCTATATTTCCCGAACCTTTTTTGTTAATAACTTTTTAACAAAAAACGAGCGACGGCTAAAACCTTCTGAAGGTCACTCAGGGGGGTGACCTTGATAATATATGTCAAGGTCAAGGTCATAGGAGGTGGGTCCCCTGATCGGTATATTTACCAATAGTTAATGTTTAAAACTAAAGAAATTTACGCTTAAATACGGTATTAAAAATTTATAAACGAGGTTGTATGCGATGCGAAACAATTGAATACACAGAAAATGTTAGAAAATTAAAACTTACATAGACATGTGGAAAGAACACGCGCATTGAATTCTCTGCGCTTGGATTTACCATTTTATTATCGATATGTGGACGACATTGTTATGGCAGCACCGTTTAAATTATTGACTGATATACTCAATACGTTTAACAGCTTCCATAACCGATTACAATTTACTATGGAATTAGAGGAAAAACGCACATTAAGTTTCTTGGATCTTTTGTTAAAGGTTTCTAACAATAATTATTATTGATTGGTTTCACAAAAAGACTTCTTCAGGTAGATACTTATCTTATTTTTCACATCATCCAACATGCCATAAAATTGGAACCATTTATAATTTAGTAGATAGAGCTATTTTGTTGTCTCATCCGACCTTTCATCAGAAGAACTTGGAATTGTGTGTCTAGAATACTTCTAGACAATGGTTATCCCTTAAATTTTATTTTTAAACAAATTAACTATATAGAATTAATAAATTATTGAATACAAAACTTTTGCCTGGTCGGAATGTTGTTGCGGTTGCTCAAGATGACGAGAATAACGGTAAATCTACCAAAAAGTATTTCATTTTGCCGTATATTTACAATATATCTGAGACAGCTGCTCATTTTTTGATAGGTCTTTTAGTCACTGTAGGGTACAGAGGCCTTAATAAAAATAACAAGTTTATTAGGGCACAGAAAGATAGAACGGATGCTTCTTGCAGTAGCAATGTCGTCTATAAAATTAATTGTAATGATTGCGATGCCTTGTATGTGGGGCAAACTAAGAGACAGCTAAAAACCAGAGTCAAGGAACATGTTAACAATGTAAAGTTGGAGGCATCGAGACACTCAGTAGTAACAAATCACATGCTCAATTCGAATCACTCTTTTGACTGGAAAGGAATCAAAATTCTAGACTCTGAATCTAATTATCAAAAAAGATTAATCTCTGAGATGTTACATATAAAACAACAGTTAAATGGCATATTCTGGATGATTCCTATATTTGTTTACTTGACATGCGATCTAATAATATTACCTAAGGATATGCTGTTTTTTTTTACCGATTATTATCGACACATTTGCCTGTTGTCCGCGCTATAGACAAGATGTATCGTGTATCTGTAGCTGACTCATGCGCGTGTTCTTTCCACATGTCTATTAAGTTTTAATTTTCTAACATTTTCTGTGTATTCAATTGTTTCGCATCGCATACAACCTCGTTTATAATTTTTAATACCGTATTCAAGCGTGAATTTCTTTAGTTTTAAACATTAACTATTCACCGATTGTTATTCAAGGATTATGGACATTACACATTCTCATAATTTGACGTTCCGTTCACGAGTTTACCCAGTTTCATTTAACAAGAAACTGAAGTAATGGACTATCTATAATGCGTATCGTTAACTTTATTATTTTTAAATTTTATTTTATGACTTGCACGTAATTTTGACCAACGATGTGACACGCTCTTTCTGTTATCGCATTTTACTTTATATATCGATGTAATTTCTTATTTATAATTTTTATATATGTAATGCAAATTTGGCTGAGGATGACTAAGTAAGTCGAAACGTACCAAATTAATTTTATATATATATATATATAAATTTTAGAATAAATTATTTTATAATTTCATCTAAATTTAATGCTTATCTTGACCTACCTTAGATTATAGTTGTTTTGACCTGTTAACTTTTTTCATATCTCAAACCCTTTTGACGATACAAGCTGAAGTTCTGCGAAACACCCTGTCTATAATAATGTCTATATTTTTTATATACTATAGATGAATTTTTAAATATAGATTGTAAAAAACGATAACGCATAAATGTCGTTATTCAGTTAACTTTACTATTTTAATTTAAACGTTCTGATAATTAGGTGAAATTAAGGAACTCGCTGGTTGTGACTTGCTTACTATAAGTCCTAAGTTATTGGAAGAATTGGAGAAGAGCAACGAGTCCGTACACAAAGCTCTGAGTGTGGAATCGGCGAAGAAGTGTGACCTTCAAAAGATCAATTTAGATGAGGCCGAATTTAGATGGCTTTTAAACGAAGACCAAATGGCGACTGATAAGTTGTGCGAAGGCATTCGCAAATTCGCCGTAGATGTGCGCAAGCTTGAGAAACTGTTGCAGGAAAAGATTCAGGGTTAAATCGACAGGATTAAAATGACAGCAGAGTTCGACGATGTATTTAGTTATGTACAGCGACGTAATAATTTACAAGGGCATAATATTGAATGTACAAATACATTCCTGTTGTTCACATATCTGAAAAATAATTATTTTTAATAATTAACTTGTGTGTAAAAAAAAATGTAAAAAAAAGGAATAAAGGAACAAAGATAATATATTTTTAGAAATGTTGGCTTTACATTGCAAAATGCAAATATAAATGTAAAATAAATACAAATGAGAAAAATATATTTATCAAAATTTATGATTCAAATTTATTATATTACTCGATTCTATTCTACATGTTTATTCTTTATATTTATATTTATTGATCTAATATTTATCGTTATTTAAAGTATTTTTATTAGCAAATAAGTAATTGTTTCTATATGATAAATGATGCAAATAATTTTAAAATTATTTGATTATTTCGAAATATAAATAGCAAAGCCGTACTCTTTTTAAACATTCAAACTTATGCGTGCTTTAGTGGCTGCCGCTGTTTGTTTCGCGCCACATCGATGTAATCGAGATATCGAAATTGCGGTCCGCATTATTTTAGTGAGAATGGTGAGTCACGCGTACAGACAACTGTCAGATATATCGAGTGGCCGTCCTGTTGTGTCAATTAATAACTGAGTTGCTCATTTCGTTAATGTGATGGACTCAACGACATATCTATATATATAAAATGAATGTATGTATATATATGTATGTCCGCTATGCAAATCTACAGTTTTCAACGTAGAACCACCAATTTTGGTATACTTTCTCATGATACTCTAACTTAGACCGTAGGACGGTTTTTGAAGGCCTGGGAGCCCGGGGTCAACGGGCCCCCATATAAAGTTTTCAGAAAAAGGTTTACTGAGATGTTATGAAAGGGGAGAGAGGGGGGAGGAAGAGACGGAGAGAGGGAGGGAGACGAAAAAAGGGGGAGGGGGAGGGAGAGAGGGATTCGATGTCTACGTGTCCGAGGTCGCTGATGACGAGGTTCAAGTTGTTCGCTCCGTAGTTTTTGGTATGTAGGTGTATTAATACTTCGAATTCGATGTCTACGTGTCACAGGTCACCGATGACGAAATTCAGGTAGTTCGCTTAGTAGTTTTTGGTGTCTAGGTGTTTTAATATTTCGAATTCGATATCTACGTGTCCGAGTTTTTGGTATCTAGGAGGGAGGGACGGGGAGAGAGAGAGGGAGGGAGGGGGAGGGAGAGAGAGGGGAGAGAGAGAGAGAGAGAGAGAGAGAGAGAGAGATCATTCTCTATGTGATTATCATTTTTTAATGAGAATAAGTTTGGGGCGATAAAATTTACGTCCCTGTAATGTTAGAGCTGATTCTCTATTCATTCTCTAATGAGAATAAGTTTGGGGCGATAAAATTTACGTCCCTGTAATGTTAGAGTTGATTCTCTATTCATTCTCTATGTGATTATCATTTTTTAATGAGTATTTAAAAGTTGCTGGTTTCACATAATATATCTCATTTTAAAAATCTGTCATCACGATTAGATCACGTAAGAAATATTTATTCAATACTATAATTAATGGAAAAATTGAACGATAGCGACAGAATTAATGAAATGGATAATCATTCGAAAGAACTGGAGAGAAAGAAGGAAAGGGAAGAATTTAGAAAAAGTAATTTGAAACATTAATTAAAAAATGCAGAGGTTGACCTTAGGGTTATTATTAATATTTAAAAATTTACAGTGCTTGACGATGGTTACGACGAGTTTTTATTAAATGCAGCAATAGAATATGAAAAAAAGGAAGAGGAGAAAAATATTCCAGAGAACATTGAAGAAGAAAAATATATTGTGGAAGCCAATGAAAAGAACAAATTAAAGCCCAGCAAAGATGATAAGGAAGAGGAAGAAAAAAGCCAGGAGAATTAGAAGACTAAGAAGAGAAAAATTAATTTGGAATTAAAGAAAGATTAAAAGTAAAGGATATTAAAATTTACTGTAAAGTTTAATGTAATTTTTAAAAATACATATAAAATTTAAATTTTTTAAATATTGTACAATTATTTAAAAAAGTTATACTTTATTTTAAAGAGAGTATAAAAAAGAAGAAAAATTAAAAATATATTAAATAAAAATGAATAGAAATCAATATTAATTTAAAAAAAGGAATCGCACATAGGTCGATTAGTTAGGGATGAAATATATTATGGCTGCGTTCGGGGAGACGCTATTAGTGCTAACAGCGTCGTTCTATCTTTGTCACCTACTGAAAGTTGAACAAGGACAGAGCACGCTCATAGCGCTAAAAGCGTGCTCGCCGAACGCAGCCTATATGTAATATCGAATCGCATATATATAGGTCGATTAGTTAGGGATGAAATATGTTATATGCATAATATCGATTTATGTGGTGTGATATTTAATTGTTTCGATAAACTCTGGAACATTTAAATAGATCAGAGAGTTCTATAATTGCAAATAGATATTTCGTCGAAAAAAATAGGAAACGTCATAACTAGCAAAAGAAATACAGGATTCAGATTATGTGAGAGTTAGAAAAAGGAGTGTTTGGAAGAGAAAAGTAAAAGAATAAAGCTTGAAAACAAGGGATTAAAGTTGACGAGAAACGTGGAAATGAGAGAAGGAGAGAGAAGGTAAACTGGAAGGAAAGTGAATTACAAGTAAGTTTTAGTTAGGGCGAATGAACGTGTAGGGAGGCCAAAATGTAAACGTATAAATTAGGCTGGATAATAATGACACATCATGCGGAATTATTACCCAGCAAACATAGAAATATTACAGTAACATTGCCAATAGAGAACGGAATGTAAAAATTAAAATAACGTGTACGTTACATGTAACGTACACATTTGTGGTTATTTCCTATTTTATCATTTTTTAATGACTAATTAACAATTCAAATTTGAATTACTAATTAAAAGACTTCATTAATTAAAAATTTACAATTAAAGTAAAAAATTTGATGTTTACGTGTCCGAGGTCGCCGATGACGAGGTCCAAGTAGTTCGCTCCGTAGTTTTCGGTATCTAGAGGTATTAATACTTCGAATTCGATGTCTACGTGTCCGAGATCGCCGATGACGAGATTCAGGTAGTTCACTCCGTAGTTTTCGGTGTCTACGTGTATTAATACTTCGAATTCGATATCTACGTATCCGAGGTCGCCAATGACGAGATTCAGGTAGTTCGCTCCGTAGTTTTCGGTATCTAGGGGTATTAAAACTTCGAATTCGATGTCTACGTGTCCGAGATCGCCGATGACGAGATTCAGGTAGTTCGCTCCGTAATTGCTGGTGTCTACGTGTATTAATACTTCGAATTCGATATCTACATGTCCGAAGTCGCTGATGACGAGGATCAAGTAGTTCGCTCCGTAGTTTTTGGTGTCTAGGTGTATTAATATTTCGAATTCGATATCTACGTGTCCGAGGACGCCGATGAAGAGGTTTAAGTAGTTTGCTCCGTAGTTTTCGGTATCTAGGTGTATTAATACTTCGAATTCGATGTCTATATATCACAGGTCAGCGATGACAAGATTCAGGTAGTTCGCTCCATAATTTTCGGTGTCTACGTGTATTAATACTTCGAATTCGATATCTACGTGTTCAAGATCGCTGATGACGAGGTTCAAGTAGTTCGCTCCGTAGTTTATGGTGTCTAGGTGTATTAATATTTTGAATTCGATATCTACGTGTTCAAGATCGCCTAAGTTTTAGTTAGGGCGAATGAACGTGTAGGGAGGCCAAAATGTAAACGTTCAAATTAGGCTGGGTAATAATGACACATAATGTGGAATAATTACCCAACAAACATAGAAATATTACAGTAACATTGCCAATAGAAAACGGAATGTAAAAGTTAAAATTAAATTATTAAATAAATATATTAATTAAAAAAATATAAATATGAAAGAAAGCCCCTGTCGATCACGGCGGATTGTATAATATAATTGCAATTTTACTTTTTGTAACAAAAAACAATACAAAAATTATTTTTCTGATTATTTTTCATTTATTCTTATTATTTTTCCTGTATGTATAAATACAGATTATACAAGAGAAAAAAACATATGGACATATTTTATATATAATTATATATATATATATTTATAAATATTTTTATATGAAAATTTTTTTACCGGGCGTGTGCGCCGATCAAATTTTATTGTTTAATATTTTTTAAACTTTTTTGTTACGTGTGCTCCATGATGGATCTATATATTTCTTTCCTGTTAGCACACTCGTGATTATATACATAATTTTATGACATTCACCCTCATTATGTTGAAATTGAGCGCCAGTTTGGACCATGCACTTTGTATTTTTGACATTTCCTCTGACAATATCGACTCGTTTAAATCTTCGACTTTGATTATACAAACGTTTTAATTTTTAACCATTATGTACAAGTTGATTGTGAATTTATACTGAAGAGGACTCGAATCTGTGAGTCGAAACGTATACGCTTTGATATAACACACGCCTTGTATTTTATGCACTTACGGTTTGTGTTAGATCCATTTTCTTGATTGATTTTATCTTTAAAGCTTTTCTTAATTAATTAATTAATTTTTTAAACTACTGAGTTTTTGAGCAAATATGTGTCGGTTTTTTCGATGTTTGACTTAGCCTGGTAAAAAATTTTTATCTAAAAATATAAATATATACAGGGTGGATCATTTTAATCAATACACACGATTATCTTCCGAACTATTCGTTATTCGAAAAAAATGTTTCAAGTAAAACTTACTCTGTTTCGAGGGAGACATCTTATGATAGACACAGGTTTTTTCAAGGTTTTGAGATTTCAAGGTGATCTTCGGTTTTTTTAATGGAATCACATGATTTTCTTTATATAATATAATTCCTCCCCAAATAGAACAGAAAGTCATGATGACGTCAAATGATGCTAAAATGACGCCTTTGACATCATTTTGAAGTCATGATGACGTCTAAATGACCTCAAAATGATGTCAAAGGCGTCATTTTAGCATCATTTTGACGTCATCATGACTTTCGTGTTCTACTTGGGTCCAGTTATTTGGCATATAAAAGTATTAAGGTATAGTTATCAAAAAATCAATAGTTTACAAGATATTTCATATTTTATTCTGACATATTTTGACATGAAATATAAAATATCTCGTAAACTATTCATTTTTTGATAACTATACCTTATTAATACTTTTATGCATAGAATAGTGGGATGAATCAATTGATGTGAGGGAAACATATGGTTGCTTTTCAAAAAAATATGTAATTGCATATTGCAAATTGAATAATTTATTTTTAAAGTAACCATGTATTTTCCTCACATCAATTGATTTATGCCCTTATTCTATGCATAAAAGTATTAAGGTACAGTTATCACAAAAAATGAATAGTTTACGAGATATTTTATATTTCATGTCAAAATATGCCAGAATAAAATATGAAATATCTCGTAAACTATTGATTTTTTGATAACTTTACCTTAATACTTTTATATGCCAAATAACTAGAGGAATTACATATATAAAAAGAATTATGTGATTCCATTTAAAAAAACAAAAGTCACCTTGAAATCTCAGGAATACCTCCACCTAGAAAAATCCTGTGTCTATCATAAGATGTCCCCCTCGAAACAGAGTAAGTTTTACTTGAAACATTTTTTCGAATAACGAATAATTCGGAAGATAATTGCGTGTATTGATTAAAATGGCCCACCCTGTATAATTATATATAAAATATGTCTATACATGTTTTTTTCTCTTGTATAATCTGTATAGGAAAAATAATAAGAAAAATAATCAGAAAAATAATTTTTGCATTGTTTTTGTTACAAAAATTGCAATTTGATTATACAATATTCTATATATAATCATGTATAATTTTTCTATATATTTTTATATAATTATATATGGGACATTTTTTCTCATTTCCTTATATAAACTTTACTTTTATTTTAAAAAAATGGAAATTATCCTTTTAATTATTTTTAAATTCTTTTTATCATTATTTTTCTTATATATACGAATAGAGATTATACAAGAGAAAAAAACGTATATAGACATTAAAAAAATTATATATGTTCTTATATGAAAAATTTTTCACCGGGAACTGCGAAAAGTCAGCGAAATTGAGGGATAACACGTTATGTTTCCTTGTGACCGAACCTATAAACCTATTATACACGCATTTATAGGATATGGAAGCAAGATGTAATTTAGCTTAAGAATAGTATAAGAATAGAAATAATAAAAATAAGAATATATAAGATTCGTATTTAATATAGATAGAGTTGGATAGCGAAAGCTAAAGCTCGTGTTTCACTTGTATTCTTTAACAAAAAAAAAAGAAATGATTCATCTTTACTCTGTACAAGCAACCGACATAATTTCGGTAAGTTGATACTATGATATGGTAGACGCACCTCTAAAATCGCCCTCGGTTCGTTTATTCAACAATGAAAAATCACGACACTTAAATGATAAAAATTTCTGTAAAAATGTATTAGTCGCAGAATGCAGAAATCGAACTCGTAATTTTATCGATTTCAGTTCGTGCTTTAACATCAAGCGTGGATGATGCGCATGATCTTTGCATGAGCAATTGTTTATTTATAACCTGCGATGATTTACTATTACCATGTTTACGTATGTGCGACCGTCAAAGTTCTTTCTTCGAATCTTGCTTTGTTATGCGAACAGATGTTACCTCGTAAATCATAATCCTACTGCATCGAGAATGCTGTCTTAAAAAATTAAAAACTTTTTAGGTATTGAGTTTACAGATTTTGTCCTCTATACAACTCCTATTATTCTGTTTCACTTATTTAAGAGAGAGGATCAATTTTTTCAGTATTAATTTTCATCAAAATACAAAGCTTCGTTATTTCATGTGTGTGATAAATATACTATTATTATATTAAATATTACAGTATTTAGTATTTTTTAAATTAATATATTTTTTAAACAGGCCTTTTTTGTCAAAAATTTAATTTCTTAATTTGTAAAAAAAACATTAAGTATCTTGGTAATCAAGTAAACATTAAATAAAGAATTTTACTATCTATTTAAGTAATGGTTTGTTTACGATGGTTAGTTTTATATTTTCATGAAGTTATTTTCTGAAAAAACTGGTTTGAAGATTAGTTGAAAAATTTCTCTTCGCGAAGGCATTTGGTGTTATCTGTGAACATCTTGTATAATGTGTTGCCACGATCAGCGTTAATATTCCGAAGCTCTCTCATCGAAGACATTTTTTCTGACACCGTTTTACGAGCGATCCTCGATATACGGTACCGTTGTAAAGCGGGAACCAGTAGAAGCTAACTTGTATCTGCTCCGCCTCGCTGTTTTACGATTATGATCGTCTTCTACGTTGCCACATGGCTCGTCGGTAGTTCCGGTCGAGGAATTACTCGCTGTAGTTCGGCACCCTGCCTCTTCTTTCTTCCGCCATCCTACTTTCTCTTGAGAGAGATATTTCAACCCTTCTCGAGACGCTGAAAATAGCATCTATCATTTTCCATGTACACATCCTTTTAGAAACTTGCGCTAGATACTATTCCATCCCTGGACTTTCCTTTAATATCATGTCGGAAATGTCGATCGTAACGAGAAAAAAAATATTTTTGCGTGTTCATTACTTCTTATTATTTTTAATCGATAATTTTAGTATTAACTTATTGCTTCTATTTATTGTTTGCTTCTTGATTCTGCTAGTGTAAAGTATGAGTTCTATGAAAATATGTAACATTCTGACGCAATAGGCTTTTTAGAAAAAAATTTTTTACAAAAAAAGTTAATTTTTGATTTATAATTAAAAGTTTATTTTTAAAAATAAAAAAGATTTTTAAAAAATTTTTATCAAGAATAAATAAAAAAAAATTTAATTTAAATTTAAATCTGTAGTTCCTTAAAGTAAAAAATTTTTATAGCTGATAAAGCACTATTTTATCACTTATTAAATTACAAATTTTGCGTATATATCTTATTTAAAAATATTCTACATTTATCAAAAATGTAATTTTATTACATATGTTATATAAAGTTTTATATATCATGTAAAGTTTTTATTCGTTGATTCTATTCCGCCCTTATATTTTCTTTGTAAAATAATTTTATATTGTAATAATGACAATGGAATGAAAAAGAAAATAAAACTTTTATTGCAATACCATATTTCAATATTATGCAATATTACGCAACCATAAATCCAATTTTAAAATACATAGACTTTTTAATAAACGTAAAGCATTTTTAACTAATTATAATTTCTAAGATGCAAGGAAGAGCAAGACAGCAAGAAGAAGAGCAATAATTAATTTCGCAATACAAATATACTTTATTTCTCTATATCTTACATATAATAATGCTGTAATTGTGTGGTTGCCGTTTCATCAAGGTCCTCACAATCGCGCAAGTCTACAATGATATTTCATTCTTCAACTTTCAATGATCTTCTAGCTTTTATCGGATAGTGTCTACAGTTTGCGTAATATGTTGCGTAATTGACGTCCCATTCTCGGCGGCGCTATCCGACGCCCTAAATGAGGCGCGAATATCGGCGGTAACAGACTGTCGTCCTCGTCGACTTCGTACGCATCTTCGTAGGATAATAGATCCTCGCTCGATCCTCGTCCTAGACGCGGTGTAAATTGAGGTGGTTGTCTCTTGTCGTTAGCTGAAATTTATTCTTATTTATTCTCATAATTATGAGGAAAATCGAAGGATTCCACTGAATCCTGAAATTCACGGATCGATGGATGAATGGACTTTAATGCAATTCAAAGAATCGAGAATAAAGAAATTATTCAGAACATCAAATAAAATACTTTCTCTAGATAAATTCCCAAATGCAATTTCATGAATTTGTAAAGAGTTAAAAGCGAGATTGAAATTTTTTAAAAATAGAGTTTACTGTAAATTTTTTAATGAAAAATAAGTTGAGGAATGAAAATTGACGAGAATTGTTCTAAAATCTAATAATTATGTTACTGGCAGCTTTAACAGTTCTCGTAAAAGCTACTTTATTTTTCGTGGTTCATAACTCGAAAGTTTTATATGTATATATATGTATATATATTTCTATAATTTTGTCAAGGAAAAGTTTTTCTTGATATCGAAAAATTTTACTATATGAAACACGGATGTAAACTTAACATTATAGCGAAAATTAAAAGAACACTTTTTAGGCTCAGTAGATTAACAATTAAAGATAATAAAGGGGAGCTGATGAGCTGAGCTGGTTCATCCTGCTAGTATATATTAAAAATTATTAGACATTGGTATCAATTTATATTTTCTAATTTTTAATATACATATACTAGCACGACGAACCAGCTCGGCTCATTAACCCTCCTTTATTATCTTTGATTATAGTGAAAGCTACCAATAATTTAAGCTGACAATAGCAAAAGCCAACAATAATACCGATTAAATTTAATTATGATAAAAGAAAAGACTTACTAAAGTCTCGTATGAGCAAAATAATGAGCAAATTCGTCTTAATGATGTGTAGCGATGAATGCTCCAAAATATTTCGATTCTCACCCGGAATCGCGATGACCGCCCAACGCGTGCCGTCCAACGCATTCGTCAGAACCTTGATCTCGGGACTCTCTTCCTGCTTCTCGTCCGACCTGCGTCGTCTTCCTAAACGCGGGCCGAACCACATGCCGCTGTCGCGGATATCCTGCGTGGTACGCTTGATGCACTTGCCCTCGATACACGAGCCGAAATCGTTGCTCGGCGATCTGCCGTCGTTCGATCCGCTGTTCGAGCCCATCTCCCTCGATTCTACGAACGCATGGTTAATAAAACGATCGAGACTTTGATCATTGCGTCCTCTAATCATCACAAAAATCCGTATTACCGTATTCACCGGAAACGCGAGACCCCAAGCAGAGCAGCATAGCCAGGATGCAGACGGTAGTTGTGCGGCTAATGGGATTCCCGGTGACGATCATCTCGGATACGTCGTTTCTCGAGACTCCCTGACACGATAATGTCGAGCAGGATGGTGATCCTGGGGTTTTATAGGGGTGGCAGAATAGCGTAGTTGTGAGGACGCCGACGTTGTTTTTCCATCTCATTGTCTTTCACTTCTTTTCTCACCCCCGAGGCCAATCACGATCGCCGGCGAGAAACGATTCGTCTTTATTTGAAGCCAGGCTGACTGTCCTACATACGCAATGAGATTTCTGGATCCAGGATTCGCGCGCGAGTCCTGGTACAACGCACCCACGCACAGAATAGCCTTTATCTTGATCTTCAGAAAAACGGTTGGCGGTTTTCATTAATTCTTTCGGTTTCAATGAATGGAGATGTCGTATCGATCTCTTCGCGCAAAAATAGAAACACGTGTTTTATTCTAATTTTTGAATGAATTTTATTTTACCGCACAAAATGATTATAATTTTTTAAAATTTATCTTTTCTTGTAGAAGGAACTTTATATATTTTATTAATAAGGAGAAGAACAAGCTTTCTTATTATTTTATATAATTACAACTTATATTAAATTGCTATTTTCATTTTTTGCTACATATATATTATACGTTAATTGCTTTAACGGCGTTGTGGTTTCTAATGAAGTACTTTCAATATTATATTGTATTATTGCAGCAGATGATAATTATAAAAAGAAAGTCTCAAAACATTTTAAATAGTAAATAATGATATAGTAGCCATTAGTGTATATATTTCTTGGATTATGTTAATATAAATATTTTACATGCAAACTCTATGCTTGGAAAGATTCTGTAAGGATCTCATCTTTCCTTATCAAAGTGATTTTGTTCGAAGATAATTAGAGAAAATAATTAAAGATTTATTTTTTATAGCCAAACTACTATACACTCTCTTTTATATTAAAAATTACTATGTATGACAGTAGCCGTGGACCATTGCTGGAATTATAAATTATTTTTACATGTGTTTTCTATAGAAAAACATAGTAAAAATTTTTATAATTCCAGCAATGGTCCACGGCTACTGCCATACATAGTAATTTTTAATATAAAATTTTCTCCGTGTACTAAAAGTGAAATAGGTATATGTTTGAAATCTGGCGAAAGACAGAAGGGAAGTTCTAGTGCAGTCCAATGCAGCAATGAGAAACAAATCTTTAATTGCACTATGATTCAAATTTCGCGCACTTGTTTCAGAGACTTATAAAATTAATTTGTGTCAATTGTGTAAACAACATGCGTATATATTTTTTTTACAAATCCTATTTTTCTCGCGCGTATTTTCCATACCCCACGTGGCGTAACAAATGACTGCGGCCGCCTGGCATTCGATTGAACGAACGATTAGTCTTGGATTTAACTTGTCGATTGCTGGCTTAATTCGGCGATCAATGAGTTCGCATTCTTTGCACTCCCTCTATAAAAACGTCGGGTTGGTCGAGCGAACGCGGCATTACCCTAGAATCACGTCATGTTCTTGGAAATGTGATATTATAAACTTCGTATATATTTATTAAATATATATATATATAAAATATTACATCAATATTAATATATTATTTGTACAATTTGTGCTTGTTATCTTAAGAAAACGCGCACGAGTAAAAAAGCTGAAAAGTTTGGCTCAATTACGTATTACGAATTAATGTTAAGTCCCTGTTATCGGAATTGTATTAATAGATAATTGCACAAATTACTTGATTATTTGATTTCATTATTAAATTTTTTTATTTTTATTAGGTCAATATTATTAGGTCAATATTATTAATACTATCAATTATTTACGACCGATGTCAATTACATCTATTGTAGTTAGATATAGTTAGGTATAGTTTATATTATCAAAACGATATTAATTGAATGATTGAAGAAAATTGAATAAATTTATTTAGAGTTTATGATTGATTACTAATAATATTTTCATTAATATAGTCAAGATTGCCAAAACAAGGAGAACATTTATAATTATAATCGCTAGATACACAGAAAAATAATGCTGTTGCTTCAATTAAAGTCTACGTCACGAGCTGCCACAAACATAAATAATTCATTCAATTGTATTATGATTAGACTAGATATCTAGATTATTAAAAGAATAATCCAATATTTGGTCCAATAATAATACAATCAAATGAACTATTTATGTTTGTGGCAACCCGTGACGTTTAATTGAAGCAACAGCATTTTGTTCAATGTATATTTGCATGTGAAATTTCTCTTAATTTTTTAAAAATTTATTCATTGCCGGTCTTTTTCTTTAATCTTATATCATCGGCAGTGAGATTACCGAGATATAATGAAACGTAACGCAAACTATCAAGGATTAACACGTTGCCTTCACAAGTCACTCATCAGATGCAAATTAATTAACGACATGAAACTCCGCAAAGTGTGCGTCTTTTTGGGACGTACACACGTATCACACGTATGTGCAGTGAGTACATCTTATTCGAGACGCACAATTAGGGAGGGCGGGCTCTACACATGGACGTCGTGGTTTTTCAGTGAGATCTAAGTGGGCGAGTCACACTCGTCCTAGCTGACTACGTGCGCCATCGTACTTTTAATACTTGTCAAAGCAAACAAACGACCGCTTCATACTTTTTTATCGCGATACGTATTTGGTAGACACACGATGTAAGAGCACTTGCATCTGTCGAACCGAATGTGCGCTACGAAAATCTTCCCACGTGATATTTTTTTGATGCTTAACATCTTTTTCTTTACTCATATATCGCAAAGATCATTCGTGATTTTGTGGCAGCGACAATTAAACTCAATTGTATCCAGGGTTGGGCGTTTACGCGTAAAATATAGTAGTCTCAGGGTTTGGTAAGTTAATATACTTTTTTAAACTAAATTAAGTTGATATTATTAGCTTATAAAATTAATTTAGTTACGTTAAAAGTTACATAAACAAAAAACTAACTCAGTTAAAAGTTACGTTAAGATTAAATTAACTTAAGTTAAATTAAAAGTTAATTTTGAAAACCATTATTTATATTAAATTAGAATATAATTTTTTAAAGTTAGATCATTCAAAACAATTATAATATGGATTATCAAAAATAAATTTAATATTTTATTTGTAAATTAAGTTTATATGAAATAACAAAGAAATATTGTTTTTATGTGGAAATATATATTTTCTTTTATAATTTTTTTCTTTCATATAGATAAATTTTTAACTCAAGAAAAAAGGGTAAATGTGCATAAAGTGGATAACCTCACGGATGATCTTGACCTTGACATATGTTGTTAAGGACGTAATTCTGAGTAACTTTTCCTTATAAGTTAATCGGCGGTCATCGCTTATTAAAAAGTTATTAACAAAAAAAGTTTAGGAAATATAGCAGTTATTTTGAGTATCACACACACACACACACACACACAAACACAAACACACACACACACACACACGCACACACGCACGCACGCACGCACACGCACACACACACACACATACACACACACCGGGCGAGTGCAAAGCGGGGCCTTCGACCCCCCCGCACCCACACTAGGGGAGGGAGGGTGGACTTTGCTTTACCCGGATACAACTTTTGCAAGGTCCATCCACCCGCCGCGGCGGTAGGGAGGATGGACCTCGCAAAAGTTGTATCCGGGTAAAGCAAAGTCCACCCTCCCTCCTGCGATGTGGATGCGAGGGGGGCGAAGGCCCCCCTTGCACCCGCCCGGTGTGTGTGTATGTGTGTGTGTGTGTGTGTGTGTGTGTGTGTGTGTGTGTGTGTGTGTGTGTGCGCACTTTCTCTGTCCACATATGTATTTTAGTATATTAGTCAGTTTTTGTAAGTCTTTTTGTTAATAACTTTTTAATAAGCAACGAGCGACGATTAAATTATAAGAAAAAGTTTTTATGCATAATTACCAATCCCGTTCCCGTCCACGCATGTACTTTGCATCATGCATGTACAAAACGGAAACTTTAATGCTTCATAACTTTTTAATAAGCGATGACCGCCGATTAACTTATAAGGAAAAGTTACTCAGAATTATGTCCTTAACAACATATGTCAAGGTCAAGATCATCCGTGAGGTTGCCCACTTTATGCACATTTACCGAAAAAAGTTAATAAATTAAAGTTAATATCTTTTAAAAATAACTAGTTAAAGTTAAAAATTACCTTATTTGAAATTAACTAACAAGTAACACTACCCAAATGTAAATCGCCGATTTTGATAATTTTTGAATATGTTTTAGCAGACGTAAAAATAAGACATACGTATTTTTTTTTATTGGCGGAAAACCATATTTACACCCCTTTGAATTTATGGGTATCGATTTAATTGTTTTGTATATAAGGATTTAATATTTTCGGCCCGAACCAAATAAAATAGTTGCATCATCAAGAGATATGAAAAATGAAAAATTTTCGACTCGGTTCGATCATTTTTAGGGGGTAAACCACCCTCTGTATTTGAAACAAAAATTTAAAAAATACCCAGATAATTGCAAATTTTATTCAAAAATTTTGAAAAAAATATATGTTACACTCGCATCCAAAACAAAAGTGAGACTGTTTGAGGATTTAAGGGTGACCACCGTTTTATCGAATTTCTTACGTAACATTTAAATTTATCCCGAAATAATGGTAAACAGTTTCATTTATCGTCAAATTAAACTGTTTACCATTATTTCGGGATAAATTTAAATGTTACGTAAGAAATTCGATAAAACGGTGGTCACCCTTAAATCCTCAAACAGTCTCACTTTTGTTTTGGATGCGAGTGTAACATATATTTTTTTCAAAATTTTTGAATAAAATTTGCAATTATCTGGGTATTTTTTAAATTTTTGTTTCAAATACAGAGGGTGGTTTACCCCCTAAAAATGATCGAACCGAGTCGAAAATTTTTCATTTTTCATATCTCTTGATGATGCAACTATTTTATTTGGTTCGGGCCGAAAATACTAAATCCTTATATACAAAACAATTAAATCAATACCCATAAATTGAAAAGGGTGTAAATATGGTTTTCCGCCGATAAAAAAAAATACGTATGTCTTATTTTTACGTCTGCTAAAACATATTCAAAAATTATCAAAATCGGCGATTTACATTTGGGTAGTGTTACTTGTAAGTAAAGTTAAAAATTATTAACTTTTTAACTTTATTATTTAATTTTTTAAATTTTTTAACTAGTTACTACCCAATCCTGAGTAGTCTGCATCTACACTTACAATTAGACAATGTAAACTATAATTAAGAGAGAAATGAAATTCGCTCGCATTTTCGAAACAATAGAATGATAACATAGAAAGGTCAAGTATGACGAGCAATTATTAGATACCGATAAAATTCTTTATTTAATCTTTCAATTAATTAAGAGACGTTTCGACTTAACTTAGTTGTCTTCAGTCTAAAAGTACTTTACATCATTATTAAACTTTGAATCACAAAAGAGATTAACAGATAAAACGTAAAATAAATACGATAATGTTCAGCCGCACATTTTTATATATCAAAGTAAGATATAGTCGTTCTTATAAAAATGTCATCACCCAGATAACTCGATCCAATATTGGATCGAGTTGTCTGGGTGATATGACTATTGACTAAGTTAAGTCGAAACGTCTCTTAATTAATTGAAAGATTAAATAAAGAATTTTATCGGTATCTAATAATTGCTCGTCATACTTGACCTTTCTATGTTATCATTCTAATGTAAACTAGGTTTAACGTATCATCTATGTAAACTATCAATAATTTATAGACTATCAGACATCGGAGATTTGTTTGCATTTTGTTTGCAATTTCGATTTCTTAGTTGCAATTACTATTAAATATCTTCATAATTAATACCATCACAGTTAAATACGTTTATTATTTTATAATTTAATTGCTCTTTCTTTGCTATCCAACTTATGCTATCCAACTTATAATAGTTTATATTGTTTATAGTCTACACATGAAAAAAGTTCGTGTAAACATCACGTAGATAACATGTGCGAATGTAGATGTAATCTTGAAATCTATGGTACAACCCTGATTGTCAATATTGATTAGCGTAATCTAATGAATAATTCCACGTGATTCAAGAATAACAAACTATAAAACTCGAATGAATTTTATACACTTTCGACGTGTCTAGTCGAGAAAGTTCTTTATTAAAATATTAAAATAAATGTTACATCACTTTTTACTAATGTTCCTATAGATTTAGCAATTCAGAGCATATTTAAGAGATGGAACTTTATTTCTGAAAATTGCGACATCCCTATAGCGAAGAATTTTTGAACACAATTCAATTAGTGCTTGACTCCACGTTTTTTAAATTTGATGGACAGATATACAAACAAACCTTTGGGACACCCATGGACTCTCCTTTATCGCCAATTATTGCAGACATGGTGATGCAGGACTTGGAGAGTGTAGTGCTTGGGACGATCAATTTTTCGACACCTTTTTATTTTCGTTACGTAGATGACATTGTGTTGGCTGTTCCCTCGTTGGAAATCAATAATATTCTAGAAAAGTTTAACTCATATCATTCCAGGTTACAGTTCACAATGGAAATCGGTAACAAAAAAATTAATTTCTTAGACACTACTATCATGATTGAAAACAATTATATTAAGTTTGATTGGTATCACAAACCATTTTCTGGCAGGTATCTTAACTTTTTGTCCCAGCACCCACTCTCTCAAAAGAAAGGTACTGTTATGGGTTTGGTCGACAGAGTTTTCCTTCTTTCGCATCCGGAATTCCACGTAAAGAATCTTGAGTTCGTTGTTAAAATTTTATTAGAAAATGACTACCCCTTAAAGTTCATTTTTGATACGATCTCTGACAGGATTAAAAGCTTGATCTGTCGTAAAACGGGCAAACAAAGGGATAACATAGTGAACAACTTTAATGATTTAATCATGCCATGGTTCGTACTTCCTTACGTTAAAACCTTTTCAGAAAAATTTAATATCATAACCAAAGATCTGAAAATAGAAAAGTCTTTTTATAGCATTAATAAGCTTAATGTAATTATCAAAGTACATAAAGATTTACTTCCTAATAAAATGAGAAAAAATGTTTATAGATTGAAATGTAAGGATTGTGATGTGTCATATGTTGGTCAGACGGGTAGACAGTTGAAAATTCGAATTAATGAACATCGAAATCATATCCATAGAAATACATCTGCCCACTTTGTCGTTACAGATCATAAGATAGATTGTGGTCATGATTTTGATTGGGATAATGTTGAGGTCCTTGATACAGAATTAAGATAACGAAATTTAAATAAACGCTTGTTATCCGAAATGATTTATATAAAACGACAAAGAAATAGTATCAAAATTTACAAACCGATACTGAACTCTTAGAACAGGCCTATACTGCCTTTCTCAATAACATTTGACGATCTTTTATGTAATGACAACATTATTTGACCTCCTCTGTGAGCCGTTTAATTTAAATTTATTATCTTTTGTCATTTTAATCTGTGACAGTGAACAGTGAGGTCCACTTTGCATATCACTCTACATTTCTATTTACTTTACTTAACTTTTTAATTTTGACTAAGTTTTCCTTTTTGATATGATTAATTTGGCTTTTATATTTATTACTTTTAATCAACAGTACCTCACTTTTTGCTTCCTCATAGAGGAAGCTTTGTTTTCGTAAAAAAAA
>NJRP01000416.1:51519-68404 GCA_003063835.1 Aphaenogaster floridana
AATATATTATACTGATAAAAATTCACTAATATTTCAAGGTTATGTTGTTGACAGATGTCCAACCTTACGATAATGGCGTTTTACATCTGACAATTTTAACCATAACTTATTGGTGGCGCCAACTTTTGTCAAACGGCGGAAACTTATTTGTACACCTAATATATATACGATAACCATATTTTCTAGAAGAAAATAAAGGACAAACCTGACAATTTTAGGGCTTTGTTACAATGTATTTTCAAACCAGTTTGTGATTGTCAGAAATCTGCGTATTACGAAATTTTCTTGTGTAGTATATCAAAATGAGATGCACAATTTTCTTAGTTTAAATAAAACTGGTTCGACTGTGTTGGAACAAACCTTTGGTTTAAATCTGAAATAGGTTCGGAATAATAAAAAATGAAAACGAATCTAATATATGAATAATTTTAATTAAAAAAATTAAAAAATATAATTAACAAAAAACTAATTATAGTGTAGTAATGAATTACAATTAATTGAAATTCAAATTACGTGTTAACAAGAATTAAAAAAAGAATACTTTTAGTTATATTTTTCAGATGAATGGATTTTTTTTAAAGTACATGATTATTTTTTCGGAAAATCATAAAATTGTAAACAATTCATAGTTACATTTTGTGTAAATGCAAGCTTTCAGAGTTTCAACTTTAAGTTGCATAATTGCAAGAAATTACATTTGTCGCGCGGTTGTTTTCGTAAAAATTCTCGAGTCAGTACGACATTAGACATAAGTAGAAAAGAATTTCCCGTAATATTGTAAAAATAAAGGACAAAAGTGAGTTTAAAAAAAATAAATAAATATAAAAGACTAGGCCCGGTGCAAGAGTGAGGCGAGCGGGGCGGTCGCCCAGGGCGCCGTCTTTGGGGGGGGGCGCCATAACGTCGCCAATATGACATTTTTCCTAATTTGTGGACTGCTCTTCGAATACTCTTAACTATTACAGTAACTGTAGGTTCAGGAGAACAAAGTTTCAGCAAATTAAAACTTATAAAGATATATTTGTGTTCTACATACTATGCTCGAAGATAGATAATCGGATCTGGCAATATTATCGATAGAAAATGACTTTGCAAAATCTCTCAATTTCACAGAGATAATTCAACAATTTGCAGGTGCTAAAGCACGAAAAGTGTACGTTTAAGTATCTTTATAATAATACTTATATTGGACGGGGGTTCTTTACAATTTTTTTAATCTATAAAAAACCTTTAAAAAATATAAAAAATAAATAAAAATGCTATACAAAAAAATTATAAAAAATTAAAATGTACAAAAAAATTTTTAAATGTAAAAAACAAATGGGATCTTGTTTGCCACGTCCTCGTCGTGATCCCGGGTAGTGCAAAGAGCAACCGCGATCGAGAAAGCTAGAATGGGGAGGGGGGGCGACTTTTTGGTCCCTTGCCTCGGTCCAGACAGCACCGATATCCTATGGACATCCATATAATATCCATGGACATTCAGGACATGAAATGAATATAAATGGATATCCATAAGATATCGTGTGCTGTATGGGGGGCATAATTCCTCAGTTTGGCCCTGTAAAGGACAGCTACTTGAAATAAAGGACTGTCCTCAATAAAGGATGTATATTCACCGTACATATATGTCCCACCGGACTCTAACGCGCCATTTCCGAAATTTATTCCATAATTTACTGTAAAAATTCTTGATAATTTTGACACTTTACAGAGTTTTACATCAATAGAGCTGTGATAAACTGTGTAATATAGTGATCAATACAACGGCTGTGATAATGCAGACAGTATACGCTGCCGATGATCGTCCAACTTATCGCTTAGAGTATCGTGGTTTAATAATTGGACATAAACGAAAGAATTGTAGGATCGAATAACAAAATACGAGGCTTCGTCAGCGTCGGAGGAGCCGACTGATATGTTTACGGCGAGGCAACAGCGAGGCTCAACTATTAACATTCTCAAAGTCCCACGAACGTGCACGCTCGCGCATAATATAGTGCCACTCGTTGCGATAAACAAACGGCTCGTCAATCGCCTCGGTAATATCGATCCCGGACTTCGCGATCACTCGCGTACAATACACAAAACCGACAATGTCGTCTTCGACTGGTTCATCGAATCGTTGTTTAAGTGCGATAGACATTGATGGACCGGTGCCATCGAAGACAATCACAAATATTTAGTCTCAGGAGAGTCAAAGTTCCTGGTAGCAAAAACTAAAAATTAATTAAGTTAATAATACAAATACAAATATAAAGGCTCTCTGAAAATTCAAACGAGGATAATAAAATGGCAATAAGAGCCAAGCGCAGTAATTGGGGCGCGTATATAATTTATTATTTTGCGCTAATTTTTGTAAGGATTTATATCGTTTAAGTTTAACTTAACACTTGTAATAAATTATATATGCGCCCCAATTACTGCGTTTGGTTCTTATTGTCATTTTATTATCCTCGTTTTAATTAAGTTAATTTAACAATTAGTTAATTTATGAGCAACCGTAAATAAATATGTAGTCGAAATTTCTGAGATAGCAAAATTGAAGTTGATGATAATTAAATAATTAAATATTTGAGTTAATTGAATCGAAATATATATCGCATAGTTAGTTTGCATTACAAAGAAAGATGACCAATTTGATGATGTTTAAGAAACTAATTTATAGGTTATAACTTTTTTAATGCTTATGAGGAATTCCCTTCCCATAATATAGATATATAGTTTTCCTAGAACAATTTTCTTAAAGATCAGATGGATTCTAAAAATAATTTTTATATGGCGCGGAATAATCGAATACAACAATAACAAACTTGAAGATTGACAAACGAATGAAGTTAATTATAAGCACAGAATAGTATCAAAGGTTCTGTCTACTGTCGTGCAAGGACAAATAGACACTAATATTTTCTTTTCGGGATATATTAGCTACATGTAAAGTATCAGATACGCTACATGGGACCAAGTACTGGCGCCAGGATAGCCACGAAATCCGAAACCAAGCGCTCTACACAATGAGTTCTCCGTCTATAATGGGCCAACTGAGTAAAAGGAAAAGGTAGAGAAGGAGAACTTCTCACGGCTTCTTCTTTTAGGAAGTGTGGGATATATATGTAAACTAAAAGTACAAAATGATATGTATATGAAAACAAGGCCATAAGGATAACTTTGAATAAACTGATTCATTTTCATATTACATAAGAAAATATACGATGTAGATATTAATAATGTAAATATTTCTAGTATTAATATTATTCTGAATTTTAATTTGAGAATCTTTATGGCAATTAAAATTTAAAAACATACACATATGCAACGTATTTTTTAATATTTATACTTTTCGTAGCACATAAATACTATATTTTATAACATATAAATAACATATATAAATAACATATATATAATAATACAACAAGTATTTGCACTATTAACAAGTATTTGCACTATTAATAATTATTTTGACTTGTGATTTTTATTAAATATAATAATTTGTTTTTGTATGTAATTTATGCAAAAAATCATAAGGTTTCGGTTTTTTATAAAAATTTGATGACAAATCTATAGATTCTTTATTGAAAATAATAATTTATTAGGAAGGTAAAAAATAAAATTTCACGTTTTATTATGGTACATTGTTTATTGCTAGCGACATTTTATACATTTTTGTAACGATACTTTATACAAAACTTTACAAAGGTTCTTAGTTCTAATCAACGACATGTATTCAACCGAAAATCGTGATCTTAATTGCAACTTAATCGCGTTATTATTAACTTACGAAAAAAGATTCATTGGTAAAATATATATAATATTCTTTGGCTCAAAGTATGAACACCGATTGCTAGAAAAAAAAACGAAACTCTATGTATATACACATCATGAATATACACGTATGCTATATACAAAATGATTTTACCTTTTTACACCGAATAATTATGTTTTTTCAGGTCGCGATTTCTCTACATTTTTCTTGAGATTTGGAATTTTTTTTTATAAAACAATATTTTTTATAAACGAAATTACATATTATTCTTCAATAATTTCGAATTTCTTGTAATTCTTCCACGAGACATTCGAAAATGTTTGAAAGACACGTCAGTCGTTAAATCGCGGGCCACATTTCTTTCCGACGGTAAAAAATAATGTCAGGCGCAAAAAGGAACGATCGTTTCAAGCGATATTTTGTGAAATATCGCGGATATGTTTTGACAGTGGTGTCTCCGGTATATTTTATTGCATCTGGCTGGTCGGTGATTCTTGCTTCAATTCGAGGGCCCACATGTGCTGTGGCCAACCCGTCCGTCCTTTGCTCTTCGTTGGTTCTTCGTGGCCGAGATTCGAGGTAGATTGCAAACACGACTCATTCTACGAAAAAAAACAAAAATACTCGATGACATATGTTTCCATCAAAAATTAATCTTGTCTCTATAGCTAATGTAACGTCAACTCGAACATATAGAATGCCTCTTTTTATTTCGTCTTTAATTTAAGATTAGACGTGAAACCAGATATGGAGATAGAACTTCAATAATTGTCAGACAAATTGATCTAAGAGACGAAGGACATTGATTATCGACCCTGAGTGAGAATTATAGTGACCTTTATTGAAAGAAGAAAATTCCACGTGGGCGGTTAACGATCGCAGAAAATGAAGAAAGCCACAAAATACAGGTTTGAGGAAAGCAAATTGTTTCCGAAGTTCAGAATTAGAAGAGAGTTGGACGGAAAATCGAATCGAATTTCCTTTGTTTCCTTATAATAGCACTTCTTACCAAGTCCTTTAAAGGCAATGACCTCTCAATGGAAACTCAAAGGTCTATTATTAGAATGAAGCTGAATCGGAATAATTCTTTAATGTAATGAATGTAACGTATTATGCAATGAATTGTTTAGTAAAGTACAAAATAATCGTAATAATCAAATACATTTGTTAATTAAGCCGTTAATTGCAACATCTTTACAATTAGATTAAATTGAGTTGTTTCTTAAGTTGTGTATTATGCCATATCAATTTAACTTCGATTAAACAAACATAAATTACAATAAAATTATTTTTCCACAATCCTGGATTTCATCAGGTTTTATATAATAATGAGATTATATGACAATATTGGGGTATAATCCGTTTTTAACAAATCCCAAAGCAGGATGATGGCTTCAAAGATCGAGGTCTCAGGCCGACGTACGAACGCAATTAAAGCGGCGAATGTTTACGTTGGAGCGACGCTTACAAAAGCGTTTTGAAAGATTTAAGAAAGTCCGTCTACAGGAGACAGAATAATTCATCCTGAAGAACTTTCGAACCCGCGACCGAAAGCCGCCGCACGCGGCTTCGAGTAGCTCTCGAAATTCTTTAGGATTTTTCGGAAGGATGAAAAATTTCACGAATACGAAAATGAACGAAAAACGAGAAAAAGCGAAGATAGATAAGTAGAAATATGTTAGCGCTATTTCGTCAGTGCATATTTTCAACAAGAACTGTTAGAACTGTTAAGCTGTTATTGTCTTATCAATTGCAAAATGCGTTTTATATTTTTATATCAAATTATTGATGAATTTTAAAAGATGATCGTTATCAGTTTATTCAAATATTTCCATTTTTTCAAAATGCAAAAATTTTATTAAACTTTTCTTATTTTAACAATGAATTGTTTTTATTCTGCTCCTTTGAGTAGCAGAATAATATTTTATTTCTCTCTCTCTCTCTCTCGCTTCATTATTTGATTTATTATAGATAAATTATATAGATTATTCTACTGTAATTTTATATCAATAAAAATCATGAAATTTGTGATTGCAACTGTATATGCCTGTAAGTGATTAATCAATAATAGTTTTTAGTAGCAGTATATTTATCGCTTTCCTTAGAATTATAATTATTTTACAATAATACTTTAGCCAAACACAAAAAAGAACCCCAAAAAACGTATAATACAAAATTAAAAACTTTTAATTAAACCTACTCTTTTCCGTTTTTCAAATATACATACACACAAACACATACATATACCCTATTTTATAACGCATTACGCATTAGCCTAAATCGTTTGAACTTCCGTTTTTAATATAATCTCTTTTATTCTCATACTCTCATACTCACATTCTCGCAACACATCTCTGATATATCACATTCTCTGTCTCATTCACACCCCTCATCCCTCCGCTGTCGCTCTCCTAATCCTTTCCCTGCCCTGTATAATTAATAATAATTAAGTTATTTACTTGATTAGGTTGAGTCGCTTTATTCCTCCTGCCTGCGGAGAGAATCTCCGCGCGGAAGGTCTGCGGTTCTTCTCCTACGTCGCTTTCCAAGACCGCCATCAGATATCCAATATAGGACGCAGCTAGCCTTAAGGTCTTGATTTTCGATAATTTTGTATCCGAGGGCACGTTAGGAATGCATTCTCTCAGATCAGAAAAGGCATTATTAATACTTTGTGTGCGTCTCCTCTCCTTTTTGTTTGCGGTGTTTCGCCTCTTCGGCCTGGGTGCTACGCCACCTTGGTGTTCGCCTACGCGAACACCCTGATGAAGATGCTGCTGAAGGGTACCGTCGACGATCTGCTGGCCAATCTGGGCGCTCATAAACTCATGCTCGCGTCGATGACCAGATTGATGATGGTGATGGTGTGGATGATGGTGATGATGGTGGAGTAACGTTTCCTGTTGCCCTTGGGGATACGGCAAGGTAGTGTAATGCTGGCCGGCCGAGGGATGCACATATGGCTGCAGAGGTGAGTAACTCGGTTCCTGGACGCCGATCTCCTCGATAAGAGGTGGCGTCGACGTAGTGGGACTACCGGCGCCCGAGCTACCCCCTGAGATACCGGAATCCGCGCCTCCCCAATACGTGGACTGACTGTCGGCATCGGGAACCGAGCCGAGAGGTCCTGTGCAGAAATCGGATGCATACCGCATTTTTGTGTGATCTATAGATGTATTGATGAAATTGGTTCTTAAATGATTCTACCAAAAACCGTTCGTAATAACTATAACCACGCTATAATTTTTTATAGAAAACTCTCTTTTGCGAAATTTGCGAAATAGTAGATAGATTCTTCGAGGCTTGAAATTATAATGATTCTCGGAGGCCTTCGGATAAGATATAATTGTAATGTGATTAAACATAAGGACATTAGAAGAAACGTGACCTCTCTAGTTTACGCAATATATTCTACATTAAAGAATTTAGTATAATATTTTTAAATAATATTATATTCTACAATGTCTCTTAAAATAGTTAAAGAACATGAAGTTTAAATTTAATTCGATTTGATTGAGATTTTGCATTTGTTGAATTTTCGCATTTGCTGCTTGGAAAAAATGGTAGGATAAGGGCATTACTTCGGGATCACCTCTTTGAATAAAAATTTATATTTTCATTCAGAAAGATATCAGACAAACAATAAAATATTTAATGATTATAATTAATCATAAAGAATACTTTATGGATGATTTTACTGTTTTATATTTTTAAATTTTAATTAAATGAAATGATCCACAATTAGACCTTCATGGTTATTAAACAGACATCCGTGGATGTATTTAATTTCAACTAAGCGTAATATTGATTTTTTTCATGAAATCTAATGCTACACTTACTACATCCTGTAAAAGTCTTAGGGCAATTCTTATAGGTGTTTACTTTGAGTGAATTTTTGAAAAAAACACTTTATAATTAACATTTTCTCACATTTTATTATTCAACGATATCAATAAAATATGCAGCATTGCTGCTATAGTAAATAATTGATAATTTACAAAGCTAAAACAAATGTTAAAGAATTTTATGATATGCGCCATTCGACGAAAAATATAATAATTAATTACTTAAATATGATAAATAATCTGGAACTAGTGCCTAATCTACATCTGGATGTCTTACCCCCTACAAGTAATATCCCAATTTAAAGTATAAACCTTCATTTAGTTTTAATTACCAAAATAGTTGTATGTTTATATATCTTCTTGTTAAGCCAGTATACACATTAGAGATTGAAGATTGTGAATTGGAGATTAGAATTCAACTAATCAGAACGAAGAGAATGAAGATTAAGATTATCTAATTGGTCGAATTTTTTAATCTCCAATTCGCAATCTTCAATCTCCAATGCGTAGTCTCATACGGGCTTTAATATGTTATAAGTAAGCAGAAAGTAATCTTTTCTAAAAAATATTCATATTATTTGCACAACAATTTGTTAAAATAAAATAAATATAAGAATTCTAAGGCTTTATGTAAATAAATTAATAAATAAGGTAAAAATTGCCAATAAGAGCCAACGCTGTTGTTAGTGCGTAATTAATGTCTATTTAACATCAATTAATATACAAATTAAATGTCGCAAACGTTTCGATCCCGGTTCGGGTCGGTCCTCCTCGATCCATATGTCGAGAAAAGATGTGACTACTTTAATTACGCACTAACAACAGCGTTGGCTCTTATTGGCAATTTTTACCTTATTTATTAAAATAAAATACCAATGTAAAACATTGCGTTAATGACAGATGTTGAATTATTGAACAAATCATGTATGTAAGATACTTAAAGCAAAAAATATATCGTTTGCATAAAAAACTCTTATACAATGTTTATTCATAAACCTTTGCATTTTGCGATTAATTATTCTTTCATTTAAATACTAATTCTATCTGTACTACGCTGTTTGATTTACTGCTTTTTTCATCATCAGTCGTAATAATACGTGTTACCTGAATATGAATTAATGGCAAATTAATGATAAGAGAAGCGAAAATAACGTCAATCTCCGCGTGTAAACCGGAAAATCGAGTTCTGTCATTACAGAATTTTTCCATCCTTGAACTTACGTAAATAGATTATCTCATTAGACACTATATGTTATTATACACTTTAAAAATAATAAAATAAGTTTAAAACATTAAAATAATAAAATGATAAACGATTTATGATGCTATATAATGTATAAAAAGATAAACCGCGAATGGCTAAAAAAATTACGATACAGCGAATCCGAAATATATCCTTGGCTCGCACGCAAAATTAATGAAAATTTCTGTAATTTGAAAAGTTTCGTGTTTTATAAAACACGTTTTCTTGTATTTCTACATTCTTAAATTC
The DNA here is from genome assembly GCA_003063835.1 of Aphaenogaster floridana. Classification (NCBI taxonomy): domain Eukaryota; kingdom Metazoa; phylum Arthropoda; class Insecta; order Hymenoptera; family Formicidae; genus Aphaenogaster; species Aphaenogaster floridana. The sequence goes on from NJRP01000416.1 coordinate 60,620, forward strand.
TACGTTTTTACCTTTAATTTTCTTATGTTTATAAAATAAAAAGGGAAAATTTAGATATATTTATCTAAATTCAAATATACCTATCTAAATTTTTATATTCGTGTTCTAGTTTGAAATCACTACTCATTAGTCTTGAAAAAAATCGTAGGCGAATGCGTTTTGCTGTGGTATTCAAATTAATTTGAGGAGTAATTGGTCTTGTCCATTAGCATGCGTATGTGCGTGCACTCACCGTAGGGAAGCTGAGTGACATAATTATACGGTTGATGCCACTGTGGATAATACTCTGTCTGCGCCTCGTATCCGCCAAGCATGTTGCCTGATATTATCACGTTAAGTTCCTTTAATTTGTCACAACTCGTATTAACTGCACAAAACGCTCACCCCGAATTCTCAACTTAAACTCGCCGTCGGTCAATTATTTTATTTTACGGTTCAATTATTTTATTGATTACTATATCTTGTTATATTCCTCAATTATGAAAGCCTCTTTCACTTTCGTTAAGGGAACAAAAGTTGTCGTCAAATTATTAGGTTTTATTATTTCTGTTTATTATATCTCATTATATTTCTCAAGCATTAAGATCTCTTCAATTTGCATTCGAACTTCGTCTGAATGGGGGATGAAATTTATTGCCGACCCGATTACTTCGTATTATTTACACAGATTATTTTATTTTTCGGTGATGGTCTCTTTGACTTTCTCACTCGGATCTCGGACCACAGAACGAAATTTATCGTTGATGCATATGTTTCATTATTCTTTTATCTTTGATTAGCAATTTTTCTTCTTCTTTTTCTTCTTCTTAAAAGTCCCCGCGGGTAGTTTTCCGGACCAAAACGGCCCACAGTTATCACGAGTTAAGGATCAGAGATCCAAAATAAGTCTCCTTGGGGCATGGAGACTTAATATTTTCAATTTGTCTTCTATTTCCTGCTCGCCGGGCGTTTCTTCTTCAATCTACGTCCGGATCGCGAACCTTCAGCACGCAGGTTGTCACCCGACGTAGGCTGAAGTCGCTGTGTTTGCGCTTGGTCTCACTGACGAATAACGCGATGCGGTTTCGGACGTGCAGTCAAAGGGACACTGAGAGAGCAGAGTTCGGTGCGGTACCGATCTGCTGCCCCCCGTGCATGATGCGTAGCCCCCGGCTGCGTTCGCTGCTTCGCCGTCGGTGGTAGCAGTCGCAAGTACGGGTGGGTGTATCCGTAGAGACCTGTCGTGATCCGACCCCGTCAAAACGGGCGGAGCCCGGTCTGGTCTACGCCCCTGAGAGGAACCCGGGATTCAATTAGTAAATTGAGGGAGCTCGCCGTCAACGGACGGCGAAGTGGGGTATGATTTAGGGTATGACGTCTCCCTCGGCGGCGGAGGCATCTTCCCTCCGCTGCCGTCGCTGCCGCCGACACGATCCGCGATGTATCGCCATCGCCATCGTGCTCGTCTTTTTGCCAATCGACTCGAGCGAGCGCGAGTGCTCCGACTGCCGGCTCTTCACGGTGTAATAATATTAGCCGTGAGATATCGGCGCGATATAGCGCGAGTCTGCGACGCAAATTAGACGAGAACGCGCGTGGTGCGAAAGGGGGAGGGAGAATTCTCTCTATCGTAAATTCGCTCGAAAGGGAGCGGAAAATTTCGGATATCTTCCAACTTGATGGTGTGGATGTTTCTTGAAATAAATATTTTCGCAATTAACCCTCAAGTACACACGGAAAAAAATTTTTGCTACCATAATCATATGATTTGCTAAACTGTGTTTACTGTCGTGACTATAAATTTCTAAACTACAGCAAAGTTTTGCTGTAGTTTAGAAATTTATAGTCACGATAGCAAACACAGTTTAGCAAAGTTTTGCTGTAGTTTACAAATTTATAGTCACGATACCAAATACAATTTAGCAAAGTTTTGCTGTAGTTTAGAAATTTATAGTCACGACAGCAAACACAGTTTAGCAAATCATGATTAGCTATGGTAGCGAAAAATTTTTTTTACTATAAATTTCTAAACTACAGCAAAACGTTTGTAGTTTAGAAATTTATAGTAAAAAAAAATTTTGCTACCATAGCTAATCATGATTTGTTAAACTATGTTTGCTGTCGTGACTATAAATTTCTAAACTACAGCAAACTTTGCTGTAATTTAGAAATTTATAGTCACGACAGCAATGAAATAGGTATCACAGCTAGATATTCGCCATATATTACGACTGCAATTTAGTTATCACACGCAGTTTTTAGCTACGGCAGCTACTTTTTTTTCCGTGCATATATGTTTTTGCAATCGCAATGTACAGGAACGGATATTTTGGACCCAAGGTTTTTTCTTTTCGCTGTATCTTCCATAAATTTTAACGGATTTTAATAAATTTTTTTCAATCAGAACGCTGAACGCTGAAGTACAGAATTTAAATCTGTAAACGAAAAAATGTTATGATAATAATATCAAAAGTTATAACCAAAAACATAAGCAAGAATTTTGGAAAAAATTGTGAAACAGTGTTTTGCTCGGATGATTTGGACCTGTTTATGTAGTTGAGGATTAAATGCTCTCTGGCAGAGACTTGATGACTTCTAAGTTTCTTTCCTTTTAATGAATTTTTTTAGATGCGTAATTAATAAACATCTTTTGATACTTTATTATTCGTGTTTAATTTCCGTGGGAACTCAGGGCATACATATTAACTCTGTATTTATATAGAATATTAGAATATAAAATTTCCATTTTCAATCTTTTCTTCTGAGAAGAAATATTATTTTGCGCTATTCCGCTCTTTTATCTGTGTTCTCACAGAAATTTCGATTAGTGTCGTTATCTTGTTTTCATCTCATCTGTTCCTGCTGGTATTTAAATTTTGACGGTATTAAATGCCGTTTAATAATTACATCGGATCTTTGTGTAATACGCAAAAAGAAAAAGAAACAGCGGATCAACCTACTTTTACGATGACACGCTCCCATCTCCAGATGACGGAGCGGCACGAACGAGCGTATAATAGCCGCCGGTGTATATATCGACCCTTTGAGGAAAAAAAAACTTCCCTTCGTTTTCTCAAGTTAAAAACGAAACAACCGGGAACATCCGACACCGAAGTCAAAGGGACTCTGTCGGGAAAACGGTAGCGCGATGAAGTCCCGCGGGACTTTCCTTCACCCCATACAACCTGTTCGCATAAATAAGTCGACACCTGTTTTTTTCTCATTCCATTTTTTGACAAAACAATTATTACGACAAGTTGCGACAATTAATTAACCCTTTCGTTAAATTATTTAACAACTACAAAAAAGATATTCGTATTTTTGTGTATGTTATACAAGTGATTCATCAAAACATTTCGATATTTTAAAAACATTTAACTTTTTCACATATTATTTTTATTGCAACTGTGTATAATAATTTACATTGCAAAGTTATCATGTATGATGAAAACTTTGTTTCTTACAATAATAGAAAGAGGAAATAGTCAATAGAAACGAGCAAGATTTAGGATGGAAGAATGAAAATTGAATAATTGTATTTATTATATATGCAAAAAGAAAAATATAAATAAAATAAACGTTTCGACTGTACTTCCGACTTTCGACTAGTCTTCCTCAGTATAAACTAAACATTAAAAAATTTAACTCATAATAAAGTTTGTGAGAAGGAAAAGATATAACAATAAAATAATGTAACACATTACACATGACAAATGTTGTGTGTTCACCAAAACGATGCCAAATAAAGTTAAAATTGAATAAATGAAACCTGAATGAAAGGTTTCTATGACGCATTGTAAGACCAACGTGTAAAATAAAAATACTAAAGATAATAAGCTTGTTATATGCAAATGCAATAAATTTGTTTCTTACTTTTGATTAGTAAAACCATCAGAAATATTTTAAGGAAATTACAATTTTGCAAGCTTTTATTGTACTTATAATAATTTTTAATATAAAATTCTAACAGCAATAAATAAAAGATGATAATATCCAATTTTATCATAAAGTTTTTAAGTATACATCAAGGTACATGTTAAAATCTTTGTAGCCATCTATACAAGACTAAAACAGATTAATATACACTACGTAAAATAATTAGCGGACCCCTTTTTCTCAATCAATTTTTGCCCATTTTTAAACTGTAACTATTCAGTGAATAATTAATGTAAAAAAATAAAAAAGAGCTTTAAAGGTCAAAGTCTTTAAGATGCACTTGGTCAATTTTTACTCAACCGAATTTCCAAAAGTGGACGACTTTGAATAAGGGCATGTTTGTGACATCCAAAATCTTGAAATTTGCGATCTTTCATGGAGTAGGGAAAAAATCGCAGAACATGGTTTTTATACCATCTAAGAATATGCGGTTTACTCTTTTAAATGAATAACAGAACATTGCTCTACAGCGATTATTTACTGAAATATTACAATTTAAAGTAAACCATGTTTTGTGTGACAATTTTGACGATACTGTCGACATTTGCATGACCCGATGTGCACCACGGGGCAGTTGCTCGGTTGGATTTTGTACATCATGTGTGCGCGCGCGCGTATGTGTTTATTTGTGTGTGTGGAGTATATGTGAGGTGTATGTGGAATGTGTGTCGAATATGGAGTGCATGTGAAGTGCATGCGTGCGCGTATATTTATGTATGAAGTGTGGAATATGTGTGAAATGCGGGTGTGCACGCGCACGCGCGCGCGCACACAGCCGTTACACATACACTCCACATACACACGCATGCACGCGCACACACCAGCATTCCACAAATATATTTCACGCTCCGCACATATTCCACACTTCACACACAAATACGCATACATGTACTTCACATACATTCCACATTTTATACACACTCTATACACATACAGTCCACATTTCACACATTCTTCAAACACACCACACACGCATGCACGCACGCACGCACGCAAACACACAAACACACATACGCACGCACACACGCACGTACACGATATGCAAAATCCAACCGAGCAATCTCCTCGTAGTGCACATCGAATTATGTAAATGCCGACGGTATCGTCAAAATCGTCAAAAAAATAGGATTTACTTTAATTGTGATATCTTAGCAAATAATTACCATAGGACAATGTTCTTTTTTTCATTTGAAAGAGTAAACTGCGTACTTTAAGATGATGTCAAGAACTAACCAGTTCTGCGATTTTTCCTCTACTCCATGGAAGATTGCAAATTTCAAGATTTTGAACGTCTCAAACATGTTCTTATTCAAAGTCGTACACACTTCTAGGAATTCAGTTGAATAAAAATTGACCAAATGCATTTTATAATAGAGGCTTTAATCTTTAAAACTTCAAAAAATTTTTTTTACATTAATTATTCGCTGAGTAGTTACAGTTAAAAAATGGGCAAAAATTCGATTCTTCATATTTCTGCAGAACAGAATCCAACAATGAACAGTTACTGCAACTTTTCCATTTTTGTAAAATTATAAAGTGTGTATGTGTCGCGTGCAGCTATTTGTACGATATATACAGGGTGATTCGGTAAAAGCGTGCAAAAATTAAACAGGAAATAGGGGATGCTCTACTGAACATTCTGAGATAAGGAACTTAGGGTCTGCAAAGCCAGCTTAAGGAGATATGGCTTAAACATGTCTATCGCTATCGCTATATATAACTGTTTTTTATATTATTATATGAAAAAAACTGTTTTCCATATTATTATATGAAAAAAACACGTCAGGGATATTTAAAAGGGTGAGGCACAATCTACGCCGATGTCATGCTTGCATTGAGGTTGGTGGCCGTCATTTTGAGCAACTGTTGTGAAATACAAAATGGTACGTTGTTAATTCAGGTTTGTAAATAATATAAAAATAATTTTAAAATGTAAATAAATGTAAATAATAAATGTAAATAAAAAAATGTAAATAATAAATGTAAATAATATGGAAAACAGTTACCGATAGCAATAGACATGTTTAAGCCCATATCTCCTTAAGTTGGCTTCAGTAGAGCATCCCCTATTTCCTGTTTAATTTTTGCATGCTTTTACAGAATCACCCTGTATAAGATTGAAACAATTTACAGCAGACGAACAAAAAAAATGAATACATTATCCGCGATAAGGGCGAGCGTGTCTGGTTTTATTTCCGAGAAAAACCAGACGTCAATGTGTAATAGTCTAATAATTATTTCTAGTTATCTAGTCATAAATTAGATTTGTTAAACTTTTTCTATTAAACGAGGAATTACAATGAATAAATAAATATTAATTGATTTTAACAATTTTTATAAAATATACTGTTACCAATTCTAGGATTTCATTCAGGTATAACTGTCAGGATTAATGGTTTTATAAAAAAGGAAATAACGCGAAATAAATACGAAGAAAATTTTGCGATACATTATCGCAATATTTAATATTGTGAAGATTTAATTTTAATTTTTATCGGCACTGAGAGAAAAATGTATGGTATTTGGAACTATAATGACATAATAAATTATTATTAGTTATAGGAATATCATTTTTATAGTAAGTGTTACCATTTATGTTGGTGATAATTACGATAGGTATAGTATAAGTGACCCATGTAAAATTTTTACCAATAACACTGTCCAACAAATTTACACTTTTTTTAGATCATGAACCGGACAAGGTGATTCTTATAGATTTTTCGTCGTTGAAAACGAATCCCCAATTGAAATTGCCCTATCACGTCACGTTTTTGAGAAAATTGAACTTAAATGTGCCAAAAATGGCATTTTTAGGTACCTTTGAGCTACAGTAGCTCAAAAACGTGACGTGATAGGGCAATTTCAATTGCGGATTCGTTTTTAGCGACAAAAACTCTATAAGAGTCAAGCATTGTGTTGGCTGATTTATGCAAAAAGTGACAGTTATAGATAAATTAAAAGAAAGGAGTTTAAATCCGAAAGGAGCATTTACTTGCACATGACGGTTTCTGCGATCGCCGATTATGAATCTGAGGTCAAAATTGTCAAACATAATTTGTTTAAACAATCATTATTTAAATAATGAAATTATTTAAATAATAATAATAATGAAATAATTTATAATAATGAAGAATTTGATTGAATCAAAACTATAGCACCATTGGATTCTATGGAAAAAAAATACATATAAAAATATAAAGTTTATATGCAAATTAAGATTGTTCCCAGTGAGAATGTACATTTCGACTTCTAATTTCTCACTGGGAACAATCTTAATTTGCATACAAACTTTAAATTTTTTTTACAACAAATGGGATGGCAGAAAAATAATGCAATGCACTATACAGGGTGCTCTAAAAAGTTACGGCCAAAATTTAGAGAGATATTCCTCACACCTAAAGGATGAAAAAATGTTATATGAACATGGGTGCGGAAACGCTTTTTTCAGGAGTTATGTTGAAAATATTGTTGACTGTATTACTTACACAAGAAACAATTTAGAATTAATCATTGTGGACGACAATCGTTTAATCAGTAGGTTTATTTACATTTGTTTTTAATACGACCTTGAGTACGATTACAACAAATGTTGAAAATGTTCACCATTCGCCCGAATACAAGCATTGACACGTCGACGCATTGATTCACGGACACGTTCAAATACGTCTGGCGTATAGCGGATTGTCTCGCAGCCTGTAGTGATACGGTCACGAAGATCCTGAATATCACGCATTGGTGTAGCATAGAGGTGTGCGAATAGTTCGAATTCGAATCAAATCGAATCGAATCACAGTAAATTCGATTCGATTCGTTTTCGAATCTAAAAGGTTCGAATTCGAATAATTCGAGAATTTCGAATCATCGATGGTT
>NJRP01000416.1:81179-107516 GCA_003063835.1 Aphaenogaster floridana
AAACAAAATCACTAACGTGTCAACGCGGTTTGTTTACCATATGTCTAAGCTTGGTTCATGACGTTTTGGATATGTCTAAATCGACCAGCACTTACTGCTGGAGCCATCTATTGACAAACAGCGGGAACTTAGTTGCGCACCTAATAGAAATATAGGACGAGTGGCATATCATTGGATAAGTCTTTAAAAAATAAACAATTATTGCTTAAACTTTTTTTATATCTTTTCCGATTTACGAGAAGGAAAGTCATTGATTGAATAATTAATTTTTTCAGACAAAAGTTATCGGGGGTTTAAATTAACATTTTTAAGACCAAATCCTATGCGATGAATCAGATGGTGATATCTCTACTTTCAGGATCAAATCAGAAATAAGGAAAACAAAATTAAGCTAGTTGTTACAAGCAATGGTCGGACTCAGCTAAGGAAATACGCTAATAAGAAATGATATTTTTTTTGTTAATAGTAAGAAATAGTAAAAAGTTTGATTTAAATATATTTCTTTTTTTAAACGATCTATCCAACGACACTTATTCGCCTATGTTCCAATTAAAAATTTAAGAGTTTACTACAATATTCCCTACTTTCGGTTTGTTTCTGAAAGTACAAATTCCACCATCCGATTCATCACATAGCGTTTGATCTTACAAATTTTAATTTAAATTCTCGATAACTTTTGATATTTAGAAAAATAAATGACACATAATCTCTGTGATTTTTCTTTATTTTTTTCATAAACCGGAAAAGATATAAAAAAGTTTAAGCAAAAGTTGTTTATTCTTAAAAGACATGTGCAACGATATTCCATCTCATCTCAACCTATGTTTGTATTAAAAATTTCAGAGTTGACCCAGGTTTATCTTACTTCCAATAGTTTCTGGAAAATTAAAATACCATTATTAGGTAGTCTAGGTAGACTTTAGTAATGATAATTTTTCCCCAACTTTCGGTCACTTTCTATTTCCGTGAAAAAAAAGAGTGGTATGGGTGATTTAAAACAACCTGTATATCCGATTCTGTATTTCGGATAAACTCAGATCGAAAAATTCCTCATAAACATAGTCGATCGATCGTATGTATCGTAATAAAAATATATTAATTATTTTATGTATAAAAATTGCAAATATAGAGACTATTTGGTGCACTTTATCACTTTTAGCATTAAATAATTTGGTAATTATACTTAAGTTTTGATTTATGATTAATCGCTTTCTTTTAAAAAAAAAGTGATTTTAAGTTTATTAAAGGTCATTCATCAAAGTTCATGAACCTACCTATATTTTTTAACTTATAACGTTTGAAACGTAAAACATTTTATATAAATTTTATTGACATTTTAAATTATAATTACAAAATTTCGGGAAGAAAATGTTTTTAAAAATGTAATTTCATTACAGATATCTTTGCATTAAACCAATATATTTATTATTATAATTTTTCATGAAGTAAAATTTATATCCAATCTAAAGCAACATTTAAAAGTTCCCTCAATTTTAAAATATAATTATTATTAATGTAATCAGCAAAATCGAACGTAAGGAGATGATCACGATGTATCCCAAATTTTCTCCCCTCTTGTAAGTTTCTTTCAGCCAACAGGCAGCCCTTTACCAAGGGTTGGGCGGGCTTAGACCAACCAGGGATCTTGGTGTTATCATTCGACGCGAGATGTGCGCAGGAGTCGGTAGTTGGAAGGAAAGAAGGGCCGAGTAGCGGGATAATAACGTGCGATAATAAGGGTCTTCCTTGCGTCTGGCGGCTCCTTGCGATATCTATTAAGTAATAATCGTGATAGCGAAGATGAGAAGTGCGTGGGGATCTGGCGCGTAGGGTGGATCGCTTCATCCTGCGCAGGTCGCCTTCCCCTCTAGTTTCCGGCGTCGCCCGTTTCTACTTCTAGTGTTGTTTTAACATTTGCTGTCGTTTTGCAGTGGAAAATTGATATTAAATTCTGTTAAATCTTTGAGATATCAAGAAAAATTTATATGCAGTCTCAAAACTTAATTTATAAAAGAAACTTTATTTTTAATTATTTGAAAATTAGAATTATTGTATGATAGAAATTAGATTTAAAGTCTCTATCCATATTTTTATTTTGACAGAAATGTGATTGTAATATATTATTATAAAAAATTTTATTAAAATGTAATTAATAAATATAATATTCTGTTAATTTTTTAAGTTCTTTTATTGTGAAATTATAAATTTTTTGTTCGCCAATTTGCATTTTTTCGGTATAAATTAAATAATTTTATATATGTATATTATATACTGCCGTTCATAAGTTCCCAGACATCCTTAAAAATAAAGTAAAACACATATATTCTTGCGTAATTTTTTTATTATAGTAAAATAATTTAATCTTTTTTAACTATTAAAAAACTAAAATACATTTAAAAAATAAATTATTGTAGTTATGTTGCTAAAGTGTTTTATTTTATTTTTAAGAGTGTACTTTAAAAGTAGGGACTTATAAACGGTACTGTAATATATATAATATATATAAATATATGTATATAACATATATACATATACACACATATATATATACATATGTATTATGTGCTATAATTACATAATTGATTTTGAGAACCTTTTGTATGCGATGCCTCAGGCGCAAAAACTGAGGGTGATCTACCCTTGGGTATCTGTTACTCGACTCGACGGGGGTATAAAGACGGCTGACGACGGGGTGCAGGAATACAGCGGTCGACGCCGGTCGCTTTTGCGGTGGTGGGACGCAATCCAGAACACCTTCTAATCGTCTCTAATCGCTTCTGCCCCGCGCTGTGGGAAACCACAGGACACCCGGTATGACTTGTGAATGCACTCGAGCCTTTTTCGGTTCGGCTAGTGAGTGAACACTCGAAGTCTTATTTTGGAAAATGCGATTGAATTGAACGCTGTCCCAATTCCTTTTAATGATTCTTGGAACAATCTTTCCGATGTTTTACCTATAAAAAACCTTTTTTTAATCTTAATTCTTAATATAACTAATTTAAAATCTAATATAAATATAATATAATTAACATAATAATTCTAAAATCTTGAAAAAAGCATGTTCATAGCATTTAAGGGGCATTAACTGTATATTTCAATTAGATTTATTTAATAAAATTTATAATTGCTATATATAATATGTAAAATTTAAAAAACATTTGCGATACCAATTTTTATATAACTTTTATTAAAATACATATTATATAAATGCATTACACAGAAGCTATAGTTTTATGATAAAATTTTAATAATTTTCTAACTATTTTTTATTTAGAAAATATACATATACTTGCTTATCGTTTTAATACAAAATCACACTTTAAAAATATTTAACAGTATTGAAGTCGTCAAGCATTTTTTGTAAATTAAAAGAAAACTTAAGAAATGATTAATACTGCTAAATTTTATTTGAAACGATGTCTTAATTTACAGTTCGTAAACTTCTTGATTTAAAAAATTTTTCATTTTATTTTTATAAAATACACATGTATAACGTAGCGAAATACATATCGAGAGAGTAGAATGTTGTTTAAAAGAAGGATACACAAAGGACGCGTGCCAGTCTCGTGGCGCAGGGATTTCCGGGCCGTGCATTGAACGTCGACACATTCACTAATTATTATTTCCGTCGTTAAGTAGGCCATTTCTTTCGGAAAAGAGCGGCGTGACGTAAACAAGGAGGTAGGCCACGGTGTTCTGCGCTGTATCGTTGCACAGCTAGCGGAATTTATTTATTTTCCCATCGATGACACGTGGTTCCTCTTTCCGTTTATCTCTCTTTTTCTTTCTTAGCGTCGTGCCTCCTGTCGAATCATCGAAATTCTTCGTATTTCGGGAGAAACGGGAAAGGAGTGACTAACAATAAGCATGAACTTGTTTATAAATTACTTAAATATGCCGTATACGTATATTGTTTATTATAAGCTATAATTATTTAATCTGTTTTATAGGAAAACGAAAAAACAATAAGCGCTTTTCTTTAGAAAATTATAATATTATACAATATTTATATCACGTTCTCTGCAACGTCAGACCTTACAGTAAAACTTGAACGTAGATGTTTGATTAAAATTTATATTTGTCTTTCGTAAAATTTCGTAATTGTGTTCAAAAACTTTCTCAACTTTCGTTTAGACGAAGACAACCTATAATGAGTACGGTTGATTTCGACAGAAATTAGTTTCGTCATACTTCATTTCGTCACGCAAGTGACACAATGCTTGTGAGCCCGACTTCCGAGTGAGACTTTCTCGCCTGCAAAAGATTAATACGGATTAGAAAATTAATCTCTCAGCGAACAGCGAAAGAGTCAAAAGGCAAACGGCGAGGTTTTCGGTAGAAAAAGGGGAGACGAAACGGGAAAAGAGGCGACGAAGCGGGGGCGGATGGAAAACGAGAGAGAAAGAGTACGAGCGAGAGGAAAAGAGAAATTCAGAGGGGCCATGTGGCGTTTCACGAGATATCAAATCATACTACGTGTACGCCATGCCGCCCCCTAAATATAGTTTATTGCGTTACCGAGTATTAATGGAGCTTCTATAGAAACGACAAAGACGGCCCCCGAACGCGAACGTAACTCTTCCGACTCGGAAAACTGAAAATAGTGATCTCCGTCTACCACGTGAGAGTAATCTAAAACTGAAGATAAAAGTTGTCTAGAAGCTGTAGAAGCGTAGGAGTAATAACTGTACTAATTATTACGCACCGCAGCAAGTGCATCTTCATTATATACATACATATATCACATATACAGGGTGATTCTAAATAAGAAAAATTTTAGGAGATAATTCTTTATCGAAAATTAAGGAGGGTTTTTCATATAAACAACTCCTATATCCCTTCCTGAAGAATTACTCTCCTCTAAAAGGGGAGGTGAAAATTAGAAAATTTATTACAATTTTGTGTTATTTTTGTTTCATTTTTTTTCAACATTTACTATAATTTTGTTTTTTTTTAAACTATTGATTTTACAAAAAAATAAACACAATAAAAAAGTTTCTAAAGAAATTAAACTTTCTAACGCATATTTTTATATAATCACATTCCAGCCCCTTAAAAAGTTTTAACAAAAAATTGAATAGGTGTTGCTAGTTTCATCCCCTTATAACGATATGGGAGGTTTAACAAATATTATTAAATATCTTTTTTACTTTTTACTGGAATATGCCCACCAAATTTCATTTTTTAACTTGTCCAAAATTTGAGAAAAAAAATAAAAACCTAATATTTATCTCCCCCTTCGGAGGAATGTAATTCCTCAGGGAGGGATATGAAAAACCCTCCTTAATTTTTGACAAAGAATCATCTCCTAAAAGTTTTCGCACTTATTTAGAATCATCCTATATATTGGGGGGAGTTTTAAAGAGCAAGATTATTTAGGATCGTGCTTCCCAACATTTCCTAATCAATAGCATTGCGGTAATTAATAATAATTAAGCTCCTTGGTTTAAGACGTGTTTCGCGGAATATTATTACTAAAAAAGTTTCAAGAGAATGAGAGTATTTCGCGCTAGTTTCTTCGTAGAAGTTTCTGTGGAGGAGACAGAGATCTCGACGCAGTCCTCCGTCAAAATGAAGCTAGTTTGTCGTCCAACGAGAGGCGAAATTAATAACGGACCGTCGTCTAGTTTACAAGCCTAGATGTCATCTGCGAAATTGCGTGGCACAAACGCGAGTTGTTGGACGCCCTTGTGGGTGGTCCGCCATCAGCGATCCGTGCTCGTTTAATTTTCAATGACGAAAACTGTATAAACAACGATCTCTCATCTATCTACCTAGACACGTATTATGAATCTATTCGGAAACGATTTCGTTCGGAATGATTCCGAAAAATAAAGGACAAGGGTAAGGAAACGACAAGGAAATGACAAAGACAAGCATAGGACTATCATAAGTGACTATTATTCCGAATCGGAAATCATTTCCGAATAAATTCATAATACGTACCCTGATACTTTTCTCGACATTTAGCTTGCTCCGAGAAATAGGAAAACGTGCGTGATCTCGTCCCGGAATATCATAATTAAATGACGATTGTGCGGCTCTTGCTGCGCGACCGCGGACGCTATTAGTAGGATTCGAAATTCTACGGCAGGAACAAAGTTCCAGCGGGAAAGAAACAATTATAGAGGTATACCCACAAACGTGGGTGGCTGCTCCATTCCTGTCTAGGTGTCTTCGCGACATCAGGGGGCCTATTACGGTTTTCGGGATTGAGTGAAAATTACAAAAGTGAGCGAATTCACTAGGTTTTGAGCAATTTTATTGGCAACTTTTCCCGAAAACCATAATAGGCCCCCAGTGTCGAAGTCACTGACGAAATCGGAGAAATTGAAGGCGCAAAAGGATTCTTTTGAAGATTGAAAAAAAATTGTTAAAAAAACTCCCTCTTTACGATATTTATTAACAAATATGTGTATCTAAGCTATGTATGTGTATGTGTGATATGATTGATATAAAATATATTTTAAGTAATATGAAAAGACATGTATATTAGCTATCGCTGATTAATTAATATTGATGAATACTAATATTGATAAATGTTTGTGTTGAGTTGAGTTTAAAGAGAGTCAATATGTTTGGTAGAGAAATTTTATTAAAAACGGCGCGATGATTCCTCAAATCTCGGAACTTTGTGTTCCGGTGACGCTACCGCCGGAAGATATAAGCATGCCCGCGTCGTACACGTGTCCCTTGTATATCATAAGCCTCCGTTGTGCTCGTTAAGGCGAGCTAGTTTCTTCTTGAATTTGCTTACTATATCCTGTCACGAGATTCATTCATGCCTAGGCGTACTTCAGAAGATGCTGAGCGCTCTTTCTATTTACCGAGCACATTGACTATTTTGAAATATGTAACCGCTAACAGAAACCGCAAACTACAGCGTGTCAGGAATTTAATTAGTCTTCGCTTGCAAACATCGATTAAGAACGAATAGCTTTTCTTGTCAGTCTCTCTCTTAGATTTCAATAATATAACATTATTATTATTGTAACACAATATTATCGAGTAATCTTTTATATGATATGTTGAATATTAAAGCCTAAAATAATAATAATATTTTCTAAATAATGTTATTGAACAAGAATATTTTATAGATGATTTAATTTAAAAATTACAAATCAGATTAATTAAGAACGAATAGCTTTTCTTATATCAGTCTCTCTCTTAGATTTCAATAATATAATATTATTATTATTGTAACACAGTATTCTCGAGTAATCTTTTATACGATATGTTGAATATTAAAGCCTAAAATAATAATAATATTTTCTGAATAATGTTATTGAACAAGAATGTTTTAGAGATGATTTAATTTAAAAATTACAAATCAGATTATATATCTTTCTCTAAAACGAAAATCATAATCTATTTGCGAGATGTACAATACAAGGGAAGACCATAGTTGATATTGAGAGTCAATGAAGTCTATTTTTAGAGAGAAACGCAGCAGAGAATGGTGAACTAATTTTATCAGCACGGATCGAGCGAGATGGTCGTTTCGATTAAAATGGATCGATCATGATCCACATGTTTTCCTTGAAATGCTGCAGGCAGATCTCTTCGCGATAGAATTCGTCGAACTTTTACGAGTGTAATTTTAATTTTGGATTCTAAGACACGTCCATCTCGGATTTGAAGTGTCGGTCGAGTCCACTTCTCTCGAGGATCCCGCGATAAATGTTCATTCCACGAGTGTTGTAATTAGCGCCAAAACGAACCGAAAATAACGTCAGTCATTGCCTCGAAATAAAGCCAAGTAGAAACTCTGCTTGCGGACTTAAGTGGCTTTATCTGCCTTTTTCCCAGGCTGGCGTTACTTGCACTCGCAAAAAGCCAATTCCTGTCACGACCCGTTACCGTCGATGTTTCGTCGGAGGATCGAATTAAAGTTTAAAAAAATCTCGTGCTGTCGACGTATAGCTCTTTATTCGATAACATAGAAATAGTTTGCGGACTAAGCAGTATATAACAACATGGGAGAAATTAACAGATTATATTTAAATCTTAATAACAGTTATCACATTCTCTAATGTATTATTAAATTGATTCGTCTACTTTAAAATTTAATAAGCTAATCTTTGTAATAATTTTGTGATGACCAACTAATTTCGTCATTTAAGTTAAGGAGATACGCTAGATTTACTGTTTTGATAATCAAATCGTTACTTATCGGATTATGCGGAATAATTATTTATATCAGGCCTTAGAGATAACGAAGACAGACATAATCGAAGAAGACACGACGAATACACTCGAATAAAGAAATACTCAGTTACGCCCTCGTTTCGTATTACTCGAGATCACTGTACCAGTGGGCGTCGATCATTCGTATCCCTTACATGTAACTCGATATCTATATTTTTCCACTGACCAATACGCGAAGTCTTCTCCGACTGAAATTTTATTCGTTTTTGTATTTACTTCTCCGTGTTTTTTACGATTTTATAGGGAGAAGAAGTTTTATTAGAAGTTTTATTAATAAATTACGATATGTCTTATTTCAGTCGATCATTCGATTTCGAAGTATCTTTTAATATAGTGATATAGAATTTTAAGTATTGTGTGTGTGTGTGTGTGTGTGTGATATTTAAATTGTATTTTATTTTATTGTACGTTATTTTAATTTGGGTTACATTATTTCTTATTATATCACTTATTTTAAGTATGTAATAATAAATCCGAGAAACCGTTTTCTTCATAATATCATCTTATCATAATATTATTGAGAAGATTATATAAATTTTCTGGATGAGAGTGAATTTAATGACACTTATAAGTTTCCATGTTGAAAATTTAATAGTCGTGTAATAAACAAGAAATAAAATTAAAGATTAAAAAATTTTATATAAGTAACAAATTATTTTATTTCATCACTTAAAACATTTTTTCTCTTAAGGGGATTCTGCAGAGAAGACCGAACTCCGACGCGAGAGCCGATTTCACCGACCAATTCATCACATCGATACATCACTACACACTACTACATCAAGTGGTCTGTTCTTTTTGCTGCACTTCTGTACTAGTGCAATAAGTTAGAATGAAAGAAAATATATTTGTCTCATTCTAACTTATTGCACTAGTTCAGAAGTGCAGCCAAAAAGAACAGACCAAATATCGCACGCACACATGCGAAACATGGTAGAGTAGGGTGGCATTTTTTTTCTAGGCTTTCAATCTCAGTTTTTAAGGCTCATTGTCAGTGTTATTTGTGCATTTAATCCAAAGTGCGCTACGGTCTCATTTTGTACCTACAAACCGTACAACTTTTATGTCAAGCAAACGTTTATCATTGTCATAACCTCGAACCGAAAGATAGTGACACCAAATGTAATTTTTTAACTTTTTTCCGATTTTATCATGAAATCGACCGTAGCGCAGTTCCTGAGTGTGCGTACGTTTAATTGCAGACCAAATAATTGCAATTCTGTCCAGCTAATTCGGAATGACACCCTAGGCTGTAAATGTCGATAATTCCCGTCACTTCAGGATTCCCTTAATTTATTTTTTAATCTCTACTCTCTTCTTTCATTTTTATTATTTAAAATATATTTTAGATGATATATATATGTATATATTATACACATACATATAATATACATACATAGGGGAACCCGGGACATAACGGGAACGCTAAGGTTTATACAAGTTTACAACATATTAAAAATAAATAAATGAACTTCGTTTAGCACTGAAATATTCTTTAAAATATCCACTATAAGGAAAATACAAGTTTTATTACAAAAGAATAGTTTGAAAGGACAAAATTATTGTTTTTCGAAAACGTGAGTTAACTTTAGTATAGATTTTATGCGGGGCATAATGGGATACCTTATGAAACTTGTTTATTTCTCAAATATTAATGTCCAAAGCTTCTTAGAAATGATTCTTTACAACACGCAATATATGTAAAAATATATTATTACACTATCAATTAATAATAATTATTACACTTTTTTTATTATAGTATACTTACATTTTTCTTATTAAAATATAAATAAATATTATTACAATATAGGTAAATAAAAATCAAAATATGGTGTAATAATTTTTGGTACAATATATTGGACAATATAACATATATACTGATATATTATATAAAAAAGAAAAATACAACATTTGTCCCGTTATGCCCTAAAATGTATAAGTTTACTTTAAGTAATATAAATCATCACAGACAATCGATATTTGCACAGACACTTTACTAAATTGACAAGAAAAGATCATTTAATAATGTAAATATACTTACGATAATAAAAAATAGAATTTTATCTTTGTTTACCATATGTAAATGTCTCAAAGAAACTATAACTCAGTCGCGGAGAGCATAGCGAACGCATTAAATAATTTTTAGCATCTTTCAGCTAAAAATAATATGGAAACTGATAACAGCACGCGGGTAAGGACATCTAAGAGTAATAATTTCCATACATTTTATTACATGGCAGCATCTCTTTAAAGAGATATTGACCATATCCTATTATTCCCCGTGGTCCTATTATGCCGCGCCTTCCCCTAAATTTTTTTAATTCTTATGACACAAATGCAAAATTCTTAACGGTATGAATGCAAACTGCATTGATGCCGCGAAAAGGCGAAAAAATAAGTGGGAAAAGATAACGCGGAAAGTGAGACATATCGCTTTCCTGGTGAGGCTGGGCTCTTCCTGGCGCCAACGGCATACCCTCTTTGCCGAATCTCTCGCTCTTTCTTTCTTCGCGTTTACGATTTACGAGTTCCTTCGACATTCGAACGAAGACGAGGAGGAAGCGAGGACAATCGTTGACGTAGCTAGCCGCAAAGCTCGCCCTCATATGCAACCACTTGAGTGTCTTTTTATAGGCGCCTCTCTTCGTATTTCACGCTTGCACCAAGTGCCGATTTGCCCCCCTGTCCTTATCTTTGTCAGTCTGTTCTGCCACGACAGTCTGAAATTTTGCATACACAAAACAGAATTAATATTAAATAATTGTCATTATTTCGTGTTCTTATACTTGTGATTTATAAAATCGAGAAAATAATAATTGTATGAGAGACAATTAATAATCGTTAGCAATAATATGATTTATGAAAACCAACTGTCGTGAAAAATATTGAAATAATTTGCAATAATAGAAATACATTTCAAAATTTTTAAAATAATGATGCAACCGAGAAGTATACGAGTCTGAAAGATTAGTTAAAAAAGTTAAAAATGCAGAGAAATAAATACAGCGAAAAATAGCTATTATAATTATATAATAATTTATAACGCTAAAATATTGAAGCTATATGAAACTAATTAAATAATTAAATAATTGTCATTATTTCGTGTCCTCATACTTGTGATTTATAAGATTGAGAAAATAATAATTGTATAAGAGACTATTAATAATCGTTAGCAATAATATGATTTATAAAAACCAGTTGTCCTAAAAAATATTAAAATAATTTGCAATGATAGAAATAGATTTCAAAATTTTTTAAATAATGATGCAATCGAGAAGTATACGATTCTGAAAGATTAGTTAAAAAATTAAAAATGCAGAAATAAATACAGCGAAAAATAGGTATTATAATCATATAATAATTTATAACGCGCTAAAAATGAAACTATATGAAACTAATTGCACAAAATAAATATGAACAATATATTTTATTATTTTTCAAAATAAACAAGTATCTTTTAGCTAATTGCTCCGTAGCTTAATTGCTCCAAAGGTAATACTTGCTCGCGGGATTATTCTCAACGAAAATCATTCCTTGCATATGATACCACGTAAAGAATCGTGCGAGCATCAAGACTCGGGGGTAGAAAAGCTTCTCCACGTGCGCGCCAGATATCCTTCGCCAGGATACGTTCTCCTTGTATGTTGCGCCGCGTGCCAAGGAAGCATTTAGGAACCACAGAGGTTCTTCACTTCTTTGGCTCCATTGTCCTAGCGCCTCCGATTACATTTTATTGCAGGGTGCGACGCGTGCTGGCTCTGCTCGATGTCGCCGAAAAGAAACATCCTTCGGCACCCTCTTCTCACGGAGGTCATTGGAACGCAAATCGTTCGGGGAGGTCGGCGCCAAGTCGCCGAAGCTATTTTGTCCCAAACGATCCGGGATCGTTTCGCAAAAGTTCCGACAGAACGGCTTCGTGTTGTCGAAATTGGAGAACGCGCGACGGAAGCGAGTCGCGACGCTCGTAGTCTCTTCCGCTTCCGTTCTCTCAAACTTGCACAATATTTCAAGCAATCTGACCGAATTGCTTGGACTAGCGCTGGAATTTTTCTTCGGAGATTTTCAATTTTGAAGGTTCGAATTTTCGAAGATTCGAAGCTTCATAAAAAATCTTCAAGAATTGAAGTTTTAAAGATTCGAAGATTCGAAGTTTTGAATTTTTTTGTACTAAACGTTTTAGTTTAGTTTTGTTTGAAAAAAAAATTATTGTATAATTTAATTTTTTTAAATGTAATGTTGTATCATTTCGCGAATATTGACAAATGAAAAGTTAATTTATTAAATTATTTCAAAATTAATAAAAACGATTAATTTGTTATTGTTTTTTACCTGGCCAATACATTAGTTTGATGTTAATTTATTATTACAGCAACTCAGCATGCGCATCTTAAGTTTCGTCTTAGGTTTTTGAGTTGAAAATTTTGAAATTACATAGAAGTTTAAATTCCTAACTGTTTAGGGTTTTGGGGTCGAAAAATTCGAAAAAAAAATCTTCACAACTTTGATTTTTCGAATCTTCGAAAAATTCGGAAACTTCGATATTCGAAGTTCTCTTTGTTTCTTTGGATTCTTCGAAGCTTCGAAGTTAGGACCCTTAGCTTGGACTAACGGACCTAAGTCGAGGCAACAATTTTATTAATAAAATTACGACATATTCTTGTCTTACGTTTTCGATTAATTTATACTCGATCGTACTAATCGTTTAATTGTTATTGAAGTCATCAAAGTTCATCAAATAAGTACGGTTTTATTAAACAGATTTACACGGAGTAACATAGAAGTAAATAGAAATTTTATAAATCATGTTTATATTTCACATAAAATTACATAAATTTTTATAATTCTTGTTACTGATAACTTCTATCTATTTATCAGGAACAGAAATCATACAGATAGATCGAGATAGATTGAAACCTATCCCACTTTAGCTTAATTACGATAAATCAAGGGGACACGCCTATAACACTAAATATACTATCCATCGCGGGAACACAATGCTTTCTCGCCGATTCATTTACGTAAGAACGCGTTTCATTGTGCATGCTAATAACGCGTGGAAAAAAAAGGATCGAATGAGGGAAAGAGGGCGCGGGAAAGAATAGACAAATGTCACCCCCACCCTAACAGCAACAGTCGTAGTTACATTTTCATTGCGGAGAACGACGGTCGCGCAGATGTCGACCACTTGCATCCCAAGAATGACGATCCGGATGAAATCTATTCCCTCTGTTTGTCACCACGGGGTGCCATTACGGGGCAATGCATTTCGCTACCGTACTACTCTGTGCCCCGTGGTTGGCACAAGCCCCTCATATTCACGCAACATGCCGCCGATTCTTCCGCAATTACGAAATGCATTTATTATAGACGCGCCTCCGCCAGCAAATGTGCAATTCAGCCAATTGGCATTACTTTAGCGGCAACCCTTTAACGAGGGAGTAAATGCATAGCAATAAGAAAAATATTCCTGGGGGGGACGTTTAATGCTAGCTAAATTTAACTGGATCGATTGAATTATATTAGGTAAATATGCAAAAAATTTTACGGGCGAATTTTGTTGGATAAATTAATGCATTACTTAATTAAATTGGTGATAATTTCTTAGATAAGTATTGTTAGTTCAGTGAATCGCGCGGATTAATTCTTACGAAAAATCTTACTAGTTTAATTGAATAAATTTTGTGAATAATAAAAAAATAATTTTGTAAGAGATAGCAAATAGAATGAATCAGATTAATCAGATTTTATTTTCAATAAGGTACATATTTTTACATGCTGTCTATTATATAATTTACTAGCTTTTTTGCCCGCGCTTCGCGCGGTCTCATCCTTTATATGTTTAAATTCAGCTTTTTAGCCCGCGCTTTGCGCGGTGATTTTTTGGACCGTAGACGATGTTTTTTCCACGAATAGTAACATTTATCCGGAAAAAAATGGGGAAAAAATGAACTTTTTCTGAAAACTTTATATAGGGGCCCCTTGACCCCGGGCTCCGACCCTTTCCAAAAACCGTCTACGGTCTAAGTTAGAGTATCATGGGAAAGTATACCAAATTTGGTGGTTCTACATTGAAAATTGTAGATTTGCATAGCGGACAAACATACATACATACATACATACATACATACAAACATACACATACATTCATTTATATATATATAGATTTTAATATTATTAGCATATTTTTTTCACAATTGATTGATTTTTAGTTAAAAAAGAATAGATTTATTATATTTTTAAAAGTGCAATATAACATTTTAAACTTATAATTTTTCTTGCATTCGAGATGAAGGAACAAAACTCTAGATAAAATTTTATTAATCAACGTTAAAAACTATCTCAGAAAACTTTTGTATATACGTTGAATTGAATTTAACTGCAGCGTATTGAACGTTTCCTGAGAATTCGCACTTTTTTTCCCACGGCAGCGAAATGCGTCCCGGGGGTGTTTTTCGCATGCGTTACGACTGCACTTGTATCAACCCTTCACCTGCTAATGACGTCATCAAATTCCCACATATGTCATAGCTGTTTCCTCGCCCCTTCACTTAAGCGCTTAATCGCGTTTTGTCTGTCGATCGGTTTGTAATAGGTATAGGGGTCCAAATCATTCGAAACTTCGAAGAATCCGAAGAAACGAAGAGAACTTTGAATTTTTCGAAGATTCGAAGAATTGAAGTTGCGAAGTTTTGAAATTTTCGAATTTTTCGACCCCAAAACCCTAAACAGTTAGAGATTTAAACTTCTATGTAATTTTAAAATTTTCAACTTAAAAACCTAAGACAAAACTTAAGATGCGCATGCTGAATTGCTGTAATAATAAATTTACTAATGTATTCAAACTAATGTATTGGCAAGGTAAAAAACAATAACAAATCTTGCAAAATTAATCGTTTTTATTAATTTTGAAATAATTTAATAAATTAACTTTTTATTTGTTAATATTCGCGAAATGATACAACATTACACAAAAAAAATAAAGTTATACAATAATTTTTTTCAAACAAAACTAAAGTTTAGTACAAAAAAAATTCGAATCTTCAAAACTTCAATCCTTGAAGATTTTCTATGAAGCTTCGAATCTTCGAAAATTCGAACCTTCAAAATTGAAAATCTTCGAAGAAAAATTCCAGCGCTAGTTTCTAAAGCCACTTTCATGTCAAACAGAGGAGAAAAGTCGAGGGATGTAACACTTCTTCCCGAAATATGTATGAAAGACGAATTTCCCATCTTCTCTTCGGCTCATCTTGATCGAGTCGCGGTATCGATTACTTCTATAGATCTCGCACAGACTCCGCATTGTTTTCTCAGCTTACTTTTAGACTGTTAAGCCGCGCTCGAATCTGTTCGGACGGGTCGCTCCTGCTCTCAAAGGGTATCAATATGTGTGAAGGAAGAGATATGTGAGAGGTAAAGTAGGCCTAAATAAACAACGACACGGGTTATTGGCAATGAATTTTACTTCGGAATTGTTTGAATTAATAATTGTCGAGTCAATTCGAAACGGCATTCGTGAACATCAAGACACTCAAATTTGTACTTTTATTCGCAAATAATTAACAAATAGTATTTTTTATTTAAGTAGATAATATACGCACGAAATAAATGAAAAAGTAATATCTTCCTAAGATATGCACTAAAAAGTACATAATTATGCTAAAATACCAAAATATGTAATTATATATGGCAAAAATAAAAATCTTATGAGAAAGAGGAAGAAGTAGAATTTCTTGTTTTTTATAACTCATAATTTATTCAAAAAGAATAAATCTATTTAAAATAACTCCTGAATTACTTTCTTAATGTGAAGTAAAATGCATTCTTTAACTCTAACTCTCCCTCTCATCCATTAATACTGCAACTAGCGCTGATAAATCGACAACACTAGTCATATAATTATATATTCTCTTTGCGCAAATATTTCCTACAATGTATATAATCTATATTTATTAATAACTATATATAATCTCGCTTTATCACAATAATCACTATGAATAAAATGAAAAAATCGATTAAATTAAAAAATAGTTCTCTTGTGTATTATTATTTAAAAAAGTAGTTGCAATTTTTATTCTCTATCTTGTGAAGTTTTTGCAGCTATATATCTATCGATATTTCTAGTTTATTCTCGAATATAATCTGTATTGTATAATTGGTATACATATGTGTGTAAACAAAATCTCGCTCCTTTGTCTACTACTTGTTTTTTCGTATAAAATTCCGATTATTATATTACTCTTATTCTTATTCTTATTTTATTCTCTTTTGCTAAAAATGGATGTAATTATGTAAATTTTGTTATCGCGATCTATCTCACACAATAATAATTTACATAATAATTAATAATAATCATAAACTATAACTAGACTAGATTAAATCCAATCGATCTTTTAATCACTATCCTTTAAAGACTGATTTCGCTCTGTGAGCAGGATCGATATCAATCGATTCTGATTCATTTCCATTCGAATTTGCTCTCGGTTGTTCGTATTTATCGATAATATGGCAAAGATCGACGTTGATATAATTGAATCTCTTATTATCGGAATTCACAGCCGACCTTGTTTTGTCACGTTTGATAGGATTGATAAAGTATATTTTACCAACACTTCTTTCTGCCTCGTCGTTGATATGTTCTACGCCATTTTCACAATTTTCTTTAGCAGTTCTCATAAGATCGTGACGGGCAACGCCACATTCGCCAGGATTATTGTTATCGAACATAATCGAGGATTCTTTTGACTGATAAATCTCTCTGCCAGAATCGTAAGTCTTCAAGTGCTTCGACAAGTTTCGTTTGCGCCCGGAAAGGATATTATCGACAGTCATGAAAGGCATCTCGAAGCAGAGGCTCCACAGCGCGGATACTATCATCGTGAACACCAAATTGGCGAAGAACGTGCGCATCTGATAAACGAGAGATTTTATTTATCGCTATCTCCTTTCTTAATTATATTTACGTTTTAATTTAATTACGATGTTCATGTCATATCGCGCGCGTAAAATAAGCAAAGAGAATGATGTAATTGATATCTGTTATATACATGTTTATATAAAATCTGTTTAAAAATAAATGCAGCAATGCAGCAATGCAATACGAATAATAACATAATAGTAGACTTCAAAAGTTTGTACACCATTTCACTATAGAACTAGATTATAATTGAATATCAGGGATTGAATATAAGAGTTATTTTTAAAACAAAAAATTCATTCGAGTTATCAATCCTACTGTACCAACTGACCAATTTGAAGTTTAATTTCGGGAAAAATCTTTATTTTTCCGAGTCAATAAATAAGAGTTATTTTTTATTAATATTTTTAAAAATCATAGATAATTTTTATTTAAAAGTAAAAATAAATGGTTAACCTTTTTCCCATTTCGATAAAAATTAACTGTTAACCTTTGAGCGATTTGTGTTTTAATCAGAAGTAAGAGTTGTTCTGCGATTTTTATTTTTTCTCTCAAAAAATAAAAATCACGCGTGCTTAATTTCTATGTTTACCTATCGAAAGAGGGTCTCGAACGATATTCTAAAGTTGCTAACTTGTAACAGGACGTTTTCAGCCAATGTATACGCCCTCTCACGCCGTTCTTTAGTTATCCTCTTTTAATTAAGGTTCCAAATTCCAACCCAACGGCTCAGGATAGAATAATTTTCAAGTACTCATTTTATCGTAGTTAGTAGTTACATAATACGAGGGTTACATAATTTTTGAGGGAAATATTTTTTGCTTAAGGAATAACATTTATTTTTGAATGATTTTTTTTCTCTCAAAAATAACTCTCACGGTGTGATTTTTAAGCGATTGACTAGAAAATAAAAGTTACACTTTGATGAAAATCAGGAAATGATTTTTAAAAATGGAAAATAAAAATCAAAGTCATGACATGATTTTTTCTCAAAAAAAAAAATAATTATCGATTTCAATCTCTGTTGAATATCATTAATTACTGTTGAATATTACATTTTCTGTATGAAGAGATACGTAATAGAACTTTTTTTATGAAGATGAACGTTATAAAATTTTTATTTTTAGGATTCAGTAATATTACTTAACCGATCAGTCACTGATTCGCTTGTTTTTATTACTTTTGGTGCGATATTTTAAGAACGTTTTTATCTTTTTTGCTCACCACGTTCATCTGTGTTAAATTGCCGGTGGTTCGAACGGCTCCGACGTCTGATAGTATGAACAGATAATGAGAAAGATAAGCACAGTAGGTCAGTTTGCTGAGCGGTATCCATCCACGCCAAGAAAGTAAATAATTGATGGGACCTTGAAAAAGCAATTGTCACTTTTAGACACTGGTTAACGTAATCCGGTTTAAATACTCGGTTAACGTAATCCGGTTTAATCTTGTGAGCGATAATTACCTGCGTATCCGTGCATGCAGCAGAAGATGATCCAGGAGACCGAGAGTACAAAGACCTGCCGATGAAAGCCGGCGTAGAAGCTTGCCTCCAGTCTGTCATACACGTGAGTGTCGAAGTACATGCCCCGCGGTCCGAAAATTACCGAGAAACCGGCTATGATCGCGACCAGCCAGCCAAGAATCACGTAGCACTGCATATGAAGGTGATTCAGCGATTTTATGGCGGTTTATTTAATGATTTCTTCAAATTTAAACTATTTAGATATATATTATTAATCAGAATGTTAATATAAAATAAGTATAAATTATATAAAAAATAGTTATCAGGCTATGGAAAATGGAAAATATTTTGGCTATTTAATCTGTTTAATTTTATCGATTATAAATATTTGTTCTGCAATTAAATATTAAGTAGAACAAGTATGAGAATATAAAACACAATTGTGTAAATGGTACTTACGGCATGTAATTTGACTCTGCAAGACCGCGTCTTATATAACAAGTATCCAAGGCTTAATCCAATGACGTAAGGCCCAAATCTATTGTATGTCTTTATATAGACCTCCAGATAAACCTGGGTTAAGTCCATCTGTCTGTGAAATACAACATCCTGTTGAGATCACGAAATTACTAAAATCCGGCAATCAAGAAATCTCGTGCAATTTCCATGCAATTTTTATTTCCATAGAAATGAACATCACTTAAAGTAGTAATGTTGCACGATCTTTTATAGTTGCTTGATAATTAATTCTCGAAGACTTGTATAATATAAAGGGATCCACGGAGTGGATCTACACAAAACGATTACAATAATAATATTTAAATGCTAAATACATAAAATATTTAAACTAAATAAAAAAATAAATTAAAATTAGATAATTAGATAAAAAGGCATGTAAACTGGATTTACCCATACAGCACAGAAATTGCAGCAATATTGCAGTAACATTGCAGTAATATAACAATATTGCCGAAATGTTGCTGCAATGTTCTGTGCTGTATGGGTAACTAAGTAAAGCTATTATATTTGGACATAGACTTTTGAGAAATAGATTTTCTAATAGCGAATTCGGTTGGACGCACTAGTACGCACTGGTGCACACTATAAAGCCGTTGTACACTGATTTAATTTGACAATGAGTGTAAAAGTGAAATGTAAATATCTCGAATGATAAAATGCCCAATATATATTTTATCAAACAGCACAATAAAGTATATTAAAGATTTTGTGGTTTAACTCGTTTATATATTTATTATTAAACACACGTCGATTTATATACGACGGCTTTAATGTGCATCAGTGCGCACTCGTGCGTCCAACAGAGTTCGCTATAAGATATTCAAATTAAAATTTTTAATAAAATATTTTCTAACAATAAGTGAAAACGCAATTGAAATTCTACACTCACTCCTTGTAATAAAGCATAGTGCCCGTTAGTCGGAGACCATAAGTTGTAATGAAGGGCACTAAGACCGAAAGAAATAAGCAGACGGCCAAAATAATGGCTAAGAACAGACTCCTAAACTTGAGCATAGGATATAGTACAAGCGGCGACAGCCAAACAAACTGCATGTCGGTCGATAGGTACCAAGATTGGGACATGCACTAGAAGCAAACATAAGAAAATAGTGATATCTTCGCAGAAGTACGCGAATCAGAGAAATTCAGAAAGCGCTGAAAAGCGCAAAATAGCACTTAGTAGGTAAACTTACAATTAGTAAATCCAAACTAAAGAAAAATAAAGAAATAAAATAATAAGAATATTATGATAAAAAAAGATATGTGCAGCATTCGTATAGACTTTAAGATGTTACATCTACTGTTTTTTTGACTACGTACAAAATAATTAATTAATTGTTAATTACTATTCAACACACGATTACTGTACTTAGTACGGTAAATAACTCAAAGATATACAATATATGTAAAGGAGTAAATTAAAGAGCTGATCTACCATGTTCGGCACGTTGACGTAATTATTAACATAGACCAAGTTGGTCCACCAATTCTCGCGACAGAAATTTTTATTAGATCCGATCCAGATGTCCCAATGCGGACCTGTACCGAATTTGTAGAACAGAGTGGCGTAAAAACCGATCATCATTGCATAGGCCGGTGTTAATCTGATAAAAGGAGAAACTATTAATGATCCGAAGAGATAAAAAAAATAAGAAAACAAGAAAGATATTGATCAAACAATTATGAAGAAAAAATAAAAATGACAAATTATATGATTTCTTTAAATAGAGCATGTGTATGATGAATATAATTTATGGATGTAGGGAAGAGTTGCTGAATGCGTACCGGTTGCCTAAATCGTATCTCATCAATATTTTATATTATTACTTAATATAACCAACATTTAATAACAAAAATATGAAATAAATGAGAAGTGAGTAATATAGACAAAGAATTAACAGGTTACATCTTATTTTGTGCGTGCTAACGACACTTAAAAAATCAGTTACAACTGATGTTAATTTTGATCAATTTATGTAGCTGATAATAATGTAATCATGCAATTTTATTCTGAATTTTTATATTTTCAGAAAAGAAGGTTTATTGTAGAATATTTTACATTCATTGTATATACATATTTGCAATTATTATAAAGATTAAATCGATATTTTTATAAAATCTATCAAGTTTCCTAAATCGTACCATTATAAGATTTCCTATATTGTACCGGTAGGATTTGGGAACTTGTGTTTATATAATCGTATTTATATGAATACAAATGTCAATTGCAAAAATTAATTCAAGCCAGTTTTATTTCGACGTCCTTAACTTTTCATTATTGTTATTTATTAATTATTAAATATTTGATCCTTTTTTGATAAATTATTAATAAAATAGGTATTAGATAATGATTCCTTTTATTATGTATTTTTAATTATTTTCATTTACATAAATTCAATACTTTCAAGGAAGTATGATTTTAAAAACTCACAGGTACGATTTAGGCAACCGGTTGCCTAAATCATACCTTTTGCAGCATGTTACAAAAAAACTTATAACAAATTAATTTATTATTGGTGAAAGGTTAAACATGTAACAATAGATGTTTAAAACATTAAGCTACAATTTCCAACGTTTATTTGTGTACAAATCAATATGAAATAAGAAATATAATAAAAAATAGTTTAAGTGGTACGCATTCGGCAACTCTGCCCTAATGGATATATTAGAAATTGAAATTGCTTATAATTGTGAGAAAAGCCAATTCGGCTGTGTATATATATATGTACCTTACATAACGATGAATATAAAGTCCTATCACGTCGAAACGCCACTTTAAGGCGTCTCGTTCCTTTTTCAACAGTTCGGTGTAAGCGAGCAGGATACCACTCAGAAGGAAGAAAGTATCCGTGATAATGTTGCCGTTGAGCACCAGCATGTTGCTCCAATCGTAATGCATCTTTTTGATGATAAAAATAATTTCACAATCGAGACGGTTGAGGCACAGAATTTTGAGATATATGAGAGAACAATGTAACTTTAAACTGTATTTATAATGCGAAAGATAAATTCGATGATATATAAATTGTGAGAATAGAGACACACAGTATATTTCCAGGCTATTCTCATACGAAATTGTATGAAAATACAATTGTATAGCTCACATGTGGAATCTGCGTGAGATCCATTTTGACACTAACAGCTTCCATGTAATAAGTATGACCGTAAATGATCCAACATATGCTGATGAAACGCAAGCCGTCTAGACATCCAATAGATCCCTGACGTCTATCAGTTCGCAATAGCTCTTTTCCATTCTTATATAAAGAAAAGGCCGTAAAAATACCTGCGCGAGAAATCGTCATTATCAAAATCATTATCGTTATTAGTTTCGTTATTAGTTCCCCCCGAGACATCGCTTTTATTTAAAAAAAAAGCAAAGTTTAATGAAATGTGCAATGCAGATTAATATTACACATCATATTATTAGCGTACAGTATCTATATAAAGCAATCTTATTAATAACACTGTCGGACACGAATTTTAGACCACAAACCGGACAAGGTGATTCTTATAGATTTTTCGTCGATGAAAACGAATCCGCAATTGAAATTGCTCTATCACGTCACGTTTTTGAGAGAATTGGACTTAAAGGTGCCAAAAATGGTATTTTTAGGTACTTTTGAGCAACAGTAGCTCAAAAACGTGACATGATAGAGCAATTTCAATTGCGGATTTGTTTTCAGCGTCAAAAACTCTATAAGAGTCTACCATTGTGTTAACTGATTTATGCAAAAAGTGACAGTTATAGATAAATTAAAAGAAAGAAGTTTAAATCCGAAAGGAGCATTCACCTGCACATGACGGTTTCTGGGATCGCCGATTATGAATCTGAGGTCAAAATTGTCAAACATAATTTGTTTAAATAATAATAATAATAAAATAATTTATAATAATGAAAATTTTGATTTGAATCAAAACTAATAGCACCATTGGATTCTATGGAAAAAAATACATATATATATATATATAGTGCATTGCATTATTTTTCTGCCATTCCATTTGTTGTAAAAAAAAATATAAAGTTTGTATGCAAATTAAGATTGTTCCCAGTGAGAAATTAGAAGTCGAAATAATATCGAAATGCACATTTCGATATCACCACACACACACACATTTCGACTCTTATAAGAGTTGTAAAAAAATATATAAAGTTTATATGCAAATTAAGACTCTTATAAAGACGCAATTGAAATTGTCCTATCACGTTACGTTTTTGAGCTACTGTAGCTCAAAAATACCTAAAAATGTCATTTTTGGCATCTTTAAGTCCAATTTTCTAAAAAACGTGACGTGATAGGGCAATTTCAATTGCGGATTTGTTTTCAGCGACGAAAAATCTATAAGAATCACCTTGTCCGGTTCGTGGTCTAAAAAAAAAGTGGAAATTTGTCGGACAGTGTAATTATTGATTATAATCAATACTTGACATTATTTAAGTCTTGAAATTAATTTCACTAATCTTTTTTCTTTCTTACTAATCAACAATTAATTTTCAATATTGATTTCACAAAACTTAGTAATCAACTTCATTAACTTTGTTGCATAAAATGTAAAAAAATATTTAAAAGATTAAATCTAAAGAATAAAACGCTTTCATATCTTTATATATCCTACCTCTCAATTTCGACGTGATAGTCCGCCGTTGTATCGCAATGTCGTACCCTGTGCTGGCTATAATGATCAATGCGAACAACGCAAGAATCGATCTAAAGTTTTCGAACGTTATACAAATTAGGCATGCTATTGCAGAAAAATAAATGTTTGTGTAATAATTAGAGGGCCTTATTTACATGTAACACCAATCGGCAACGTCCCAGGTTGTCCGAACAGTCTCTACGGTGTGACACCATTCTTTAGGAACGTTGATGGTCATGTCTACACGCCCTTCGACTTTCAATGGGTCGAGTGCGAGCTCAAGAGCCTCCTGTATCTCCGTATGATTGCAGGTGGACGGAACGCAAAACATCCACTCGTACACGATCGAATTGCCGGAAGTCCATTTCGACACATTCTACGCCACAAAATACTTATATTTAATCTTCTAAGCAGCGTAAACCCGCTCCCATACAGCACAAAAATTGCAGCAACATTGCAGCAACATTGCAGTAACATAACAATATTGCCGAAATGTTGCTGCAATGTTCTGTGCTGTATGGGCTCTTATGGGCATTTTGTTGTTTGAAAATATTTGGAAAACTGCATGGAGTTTACTATCTTTTACGAAATATTCATCGAGTAAAATTAAAGATAAGTAAAATTTTATTTCATTTATGTTAGTATTGTGTAAATGCCCGTTCGAATAAATAAAATCTTGTGTTATTTAGAAATGTCTATTTAAAAATGTCTATATGTATAAAATTATTTAAAAATTAGCAATATGCATTCTTATTTTTATTCAAGATTGAGAAAGTTACTTTGTAGTTAGTTACATTTACAGTTTTTTCTCTGAAAAATTACTAGTTATCGTTATACGTTACTCAAATATATAAGTTACTACCGACTCTGAAACGGACGATAGATGTAAGCCGGACTAAACTTGTGCTCATTTGCATAAATTGTTGTACGCTGGATCACAGTAATTGCAATAATACGTATACTCACCGACGCGATCGCAACGTTTACGAGCAGGTCTCCCAGGTCCAATTCGCGTCGTCGCGTACCGTCTTCCACGGCTATCTCAAATTGCACCGCCGCGTTGCAAGCCTGCCCGATGAACCCGTGTTCATTCTTCACTCGCAAGCATTCATCAAAATTACCTAGCTGTCTGTAATTACCAGTGATCACACCTGACGGTGTCTTAACCGAGGCATCGAACACTGAAACAACAAAGAATATCGAGTCTCCGTTTAATAAATTTCAATAAACGAGCTTCTTTTAGTTCTCGAATGAAGATTCGAGTCGTTGTTGCGATTCCTACAGCAGTATCTTTCATTCTCCAAATTCTAACGGAATTTCTAAAGAGTGTTCGAGGAAAGAGTCGCCATGCGTAAGACAACGTAGGGGAGAGTTGCCGACTGCGTACTACTTAAAATATTTTTTATTATATTTCCCATTTGGTATACTGATTTTTACGCAAATAAACGTTGGAAATTGCAGCTTGATGGTACCTATTGTTACACGTTTAACCTTTTATTAATAACAAATTAATTTGTTATAAGTCTTTTTGTAACATGCTGTAAAAGGTATACGATTTAGGCAACCGGTCGCCTAAATCGATACATGGGTCTTTTAAATGATGCCTCCTTGAAAGTATCGAATTTTTATGTGAATAAGAATAATTAAAAATATAAGATTAATAAAATAAATCATTAGCTAATACCTATTTTATTAATAATTTATTTTAAAAAGTATCAAGTATTTAATAATTAATAAATAGATAACAATAATAAAAAGGACGTCAAAATAAAACTGGCTTAAATTTATTTTTGCAATTGACATTCGTATTCATATAAACACGAGTTTCTAAATCCTGCCGGTACGATATAGAAAACTTTATGATGGTACAATTTAGGATATTTGATAGATTTTATAAAAATATCGATTTAATCTTTATAATAATTGCAAATATGTATATACAATAAATGTAAAATATTTTACAATAAACCTTCTTTTATGAAAATGTAAAACTTTAGAATAAAATTGCATGATTACATTGTAATCAGTTACATAAATTGATAAAAAAATTAATATCAGTTGTATCTGATTTTTTAAAGCGTTGTTAGCACGCACAAAACAAGATGTAATCTGTTAAATTTTTGTCTTTATTCATTTCTTATTTATTTCATATTTTTGTTACTAAATGTTGCTGAGGGGAAATTTTCCAAATATGGACCGGTCGGATAATATGGAGACTACCGTTGTTTTTAAAAACCTACTGTAGCTAACAAAGTGACACTAATCGCAGATGATACTTCGCACCGCCGCGCCGTCATCCCGTTAGTCGATCGCAGCGAAGCTGCTCGCACGCATGTGTAAGTGGCGGTCATTTAGTGATTTTGTCCGTACTCGATGTAAATTTTCGATGTAAGTTTCGTAAGCTTTTAATACAAAAGTATTATTTTATGTTAGCATTGACCGTGTTCAAGCCGGACGAAGCTACTAGTCTGTTCGCCGAGCAATTGAATGTGATTGATTGGATCTATCCCATGTAGCACAGCAGCGCGTGCAAAGCGCTTTGAAAGCGCTTTTGAGAATGCACCTCCCAAAACCGCTGTCAGTTACGCACTTT